>JAJQKJ010001153.1:0-80493 GCA_029574335.1 Rana kukunoris | reverse complement strand
TTACCCTAACTGTTGATTTATAAAGTGTATTTCATTGGCCCCTACCCCCTCTATGACCAGGCTAAGGGGAGTGTCCCTAACACGAGTTTTATGCTCTGCATGTTTAACCCTCAACACCTGTGTGGATTGTCTTGTGATTGAGGGGTTAAGGGCTGGTTATGGCGAGTCTGCAGGCTGCGGGTGCATTTGGAGGAAAGGAGACACAGGTCTGGCAGAGGTTCCCATATGGGGTATCTGAGATCTGTCACAAGTACATTTTGGCAACCCATTGAAATTAAAAGGCTATAGATAGAGAAAGAAGCTGTGTGTTAGTGGGTGCCCTGACTCTCCTGCAGTCCAAGGGAGGGTGTGAGCATGACACTCCACACCAGGGAGAAAGTCTTGCATTACTGTGGGGACAGACAGAAGAAGAGGAAGTGAGGATTTTTCATAAGAAATAAGGACATTTAAAAGCAAAATCGAAGGATGAGGTAAGTGAAGGAGGACTGCACTAAGGTAAAGGAAGCTATTTAGGAAAAAAACATTTTACCTTTACAACCCCTTAAAGCATTTAACAACGTACAACATCTCTAATTGGATAGAGAAAGTCCCCTAAAGTTAGATACACACAGTCCAAATATCTGCCAGTTCAGCAGGAACTGGCTAACATTCTGACCATGTGTACAGCTGTCCTTCTGACAAAAGGAAGGTGGGGGCATTTATTGGTCCCGGCCTCCTTAGCATTCTCGGGGGGGCCCTAAGGAGTGTCAATTGTCTCACGAGAGCATAGCAGTATACCTCCTGGAGACTAATGCCGCGTACACACGGTCCTTTTTGCGATGAAAAAAAACAAAGTTTTTTAAAACGTCATTTAAATTGATCGTGTGTGGGCAAAACGTCGTTTTTTGTCTTCAAAAAAAAATATTCCAACATGCTTGAATTTTTTGTGTCGTTTTTCAAAACGTCGTTTTTTGTTTCACAAAAAGTCACCGTGTGTAGCAAAAACGTCGTTTAAAACGACGTTTTTCAACCCGCGCATGCCCAGAAGCTAGTTATGAAGCGAGCTTCAATGGAAAAGAGTGGTGAACGTAACCTCGCTTTTTGTGAAAAAAACGATGGTGTGTATGCAACATCGTCTTTGAAAAGTGACGTTTCAAAAACGTTGTTTTTTACTTCACAGAAAACGTAGTTTTTTCATCACAAAAAATGATCGTGTGTACGCGGCATAAGTTTTTTTGTAAATTAATAACTAAAAAAAAGAAATTTATAGTAAATGTTTTCAGTCAGGTCCTTAAAGTGGTTATAAAGTCTCCACAATCAATACCCATTATTGCTTTGCTTCTGGGGCGAGAGTCATGGCAGGGGGGGGGGGGTTTCAGCAATATAATTTCTAAATAGCTTTTCCCACCACTGCTTCTGTGCAGTCACGTGGTTTCCTCAGGTTTTTACTCCCAAGCAGTAGGAATACATTGGGAGGGGCTTACATTGCTCTTCTGGTTTAGTGTTAGGAGGGGAGGGGCAGGGAGATGAGCAGCTTCACACAGACCATGAAAATGACAGGAAGGGAGAGACACAGAGATATAGATGCTGCAGAGAGAGCAGGATGATGGAAAGTCAGATTAGTGACAGGTACAAACAGGATTAACCAGGTATTATTCTATATGGAAAAGAATAAATAACATTGCAAAAAATTACTTGCACAAAAATAATGAACTGATAGCATGTTACTGGATGTACTGATTACCAACAATACAGACCTGATCACATATGTGGAAAAAGCGGGCAATTTAGGAAACAGTGATCACAGGTCAATTGGCTTCAGTATAAATCACACAAATAGGAAACATAAGGGGAATACAAAAACACTGAAATTCAAAAGAGCCAACTTCCCTAAACTACGAATCTTGCTAGAAGGCATGAATTGGGATAACATCTTAGGAAGAAAGAACACAGAGGAGAGATGGGTTTGCTTTAAGAGCATATTAAATAAGGGCATTAGCCAATGCATCTCATTGTTTAATACATTTAAAAGAGCGGTAAAAAAGTCCTGGACGGCTTAACTCCGATGTAAAAATGCATATAAAAGCAAAGGAGAAGGCCTTAAAAAATACAAGTTTGAGGGATCATCATCAGCATTCAAATGTTATAAAGAATGCAACAAGAAATGTAAGGGTGCAATTAGGGCGGCTAAGATAGAACACGAAATACACAGAGCGGAGGAGAGCCCATGAAATTCTCTAAGTATGTAAACAGTAAAAAAGGGAGGACAGACCTTATTGGCCCCATAAATAATGAGGAAGGACATCTGGTTACAAAGAAAGCATCTCCATGATTAATAGGGGACAGAATTAAAATTAAACTTGGGAAACTTAACATTAATATGTCACCGGCTTGCATCCGAGGGTACTTAGTCAAGTAATTGTCAGACCGGTGTTCCTAATTTTTACTGACAGTCTAATGACTGGAATGGTACCAGCTGATTGGAGAAAAGCAAATGTAGCACCAATATTTAAAAAAGGGCCAAAATACATCCCGGGGAATTAGACCAGTTAACCTAACATCAATTGTATGCAAGCTCTTGAAGGGGATGATAAGGGATTATATACAAGATTTTAGTAATGAGAACAGTATCATTAGCAGTAATCAGCATGGATTCATGAAAAAATGAGGAGGTGAGTTGCCATCTAGATAAAGAAAGGCCCGTAGACATGGTGTATCTGGATTTTGCAAAAGCATTTGACACAGTTCCCCATAAACGTTTCCTGTACAAAATAAGGCCCTCTGACATGGACCATAGGGTGGGTACATGGATTGAAAACTGGCTACAAGGGCGAGTTCAGAGGGTGGTGATAAATGGGGAGTACTCGGAATTGTCAGGGGTGGGTAGTGGGGCCCCCCAGGGTTCTGTGCTGGGACCAATCCTATTAAATTTGCTCATAAACGACCTGGAGGATAGGGTAAACGGTTAAATCTCTATATTTGCAGACGATACTAAGCTAAGCAGGGCAATAACTTCTCCACAGGATGTGGAAACCTTGCAAAAAGATCTGAACATATTAATGAGGTGGGCGACTACATGGCAAATGAGGTTTAATGTAGAAATTTTTTAAATAATGCATTTGGGTGGCAAAAATATGAATGCAATCTATACACCTCTGCGGGAATCTAGGAGGGAAAAGGACCTGGGGGTCCTAGTAGATGATAGATAACAACATAACTTGGGGAATGCCCAGGAAACAACCAGGCCTCCTTACCGACCAGCCTGCAGAACAATCAAATTAACCTGTCTAACAGTATGCGTTAAAAACAGGGGTTTTGTCCGCACGCATTTGCAAACGCATGCGTAAGCCACAGAGCCGCACCAAGGCACCCTTTAATCTGTGGTCCTAACACTAAACAGTGAGTGTCCCCATAGTAGAGGCACATGCATTTTAATGGATAGATGAGGGCAGGTGGACTGAAGGGGAGTCACCCCTCCTAAAAGGTACAGGAGCACACCAAACACCCAGCATATAGCACGATGGCTGCATAGGTGCTGGTGTACTGCTGGACCAATATAAACACCTAGTAGATGATAGGCTCAATGGCAACCACAACATACAGGGATATACAATGTAATACTGACATATAATCATACACATAGGTTGGACGTGTGTCTTTTTCAACATCACCTACTATGTAACTATGAAGGAAGGATCAGTCGATCGAAGGATGTAAGTAAGGATCGAAAGAAGGAAGGATCGTTCAAAGGATTAATGGTTGGATCAATCAATTGAAAGGAGGAAGGATCACACATAGAATTGATTGATGGAAGGATCGGTTGATTGAAAAGATCAAATGAAGAAAGTATTGAGCAATGGAAGGAAGGAATGGTCAGATGATCGAAAGAAGAAAGAATCAATCCAAGAACGAATGAATCTATGAAAAAATGTTGTCGATCAATAAATGAAGAGTTGGTCAATCGATTGCTGGAAGGGTCAATCCATTGAAAAAGGTTTGAAGGAATGGTCGATCAATTGGTTTATTGATCAATGGGGGGATTGGGCAATCGATTGATGGGAGGATAAAAGGAAGGAAATATCAACGGATCAAAGAAAGACCATGTATAAACAGAAAAAAGGAGAGAAAAGCACCACTACATCAGTGTAGCATTTATTAATCGGTTCCTGACCAGCTCCTGTACATTTACGTTGGCAGAATGGCATGGCTGGGCAAAGTGACGTACATATATGTCACTTTGAAATTTCCGCCGTTTGGGAGCCCTCCCGTGAGCTCCGTGATCGTGTCCGCAGGACCCACGGACTCGATGTCCGCCGGTGTCCCGTGATCGGGTCACAGAGCTGCAGAACAGGGAGAGGCAAGTATAAACATGCCTCTCCCCGTTCTGCACAGTGACACTGTTACTGATTGTTCCCTCTCATCGGGAACAGCGATCAATGATGTGTCACTTGTAGCCACGCCCCCTAACAGTAAGAATCACTCCCTAGGACACACTTAACCCCTTTAGTGCCTCCTAGTGGTTAACTCCTTCAATGCCAGTGTCATTTTCACAGTAAACAGTGCCTTTTTATAGCACTGATCGCTGTTAAAATGACAATGCTCCCAAAAATGTGTCAAAAGTGTCCACCATAAAGTCGCAGTCACAATAAAAATCGCTGATTGCCGCCATTGCTAGTAAAAAAAATAATAATAAAAATGCCATAAAACTATCCCCTAATTTATAGACGCTATAATGCTATATTTTGCGCAAACCAATCAATAAACGCTTATTGCGATTTTTTTTTTTTTACGTATCGGCCTAAACTGAGGAAAAAAAATAGTTTTCTATAGATTTTTTGGGGATATTTATTATAGCAAAAAGTTAAAAATATTTAATTTTTTTCAAAATTGTCGCAGCAGCCGACAACTCCTGATCAGCGCTCTCAGCCAATGGCAGAGATCACTGATTTGAGTGTTATGGCGGTAGGGGGGGGGGGGGGCTCAGGAGATCGTTGGACTAACCTTGTTAGGACAGCGGCTCCCGACCGGAGCAGTCAGTTTATTTTCGTGCTTTAATGCCTAGTACACAAAATTGGACGATATGTTATATTAATATATATTTTCGTATTAATTGGTAGATTTTGTATACTGCCTGTTCCTAGGGACACCACAGGAAGTCAGAGGGGAAAAATTAAGCGACACCCTTTCTCCCTAGAACAGATGTTCCCATGGGAAGATTTCTCCTCACTTCCTATTCCAGTGGTGGCTGTAAAATGTTGTAATGCCTGACACTTTCTGTTCTGGTGACAATGGTGAGCATGACAAATACAGTGAATCTTCCCAGCCAAGACAGAAATACAAATCAAAGTAATTAAGTAAAATTGTACAGAATGGCAAAAACTTAAATACACATACTCTGGAACCAGTTGCAAAGAATGAAAGCAGCCTCGTAGGGCAATCACTTTGCTTAGGCACAGTGGGTTTCCTTACTGTATGGGCCATGCTTTCCAAAGCAGAACAGCTAACAGCTTGAGGGAAATCATGATTCAGTAACAGCTCACAAGGTCACAAATTAGAGTCCTCTGAGACATGGAAAGATTTGGCTGTGTGGGTTTATACTGTATAAACAATATTTGCTCTACATAGCCTAAATATCCCAAAAAGGATTCACATAAGTGATGGAGAAAGTTCACAGGTGATTTCATAGACTGCATTGTATATGGGAGTGTGTGTGCCTCACTATGTCAGATGTGATACTGTCCTCTACAACTCCTAAATACGTTTACATTTACTTGTCCGCAATGACCTATAATTGAAACCAAAAGATCCTGAGCAGATGATGGCTTCCAATTCCAGTGTGTCTGGGACTTGTCACTTGGTTCCGCTTCCTGTTTCATGTGTATATTTACACACCGGAACACATGGATGAATACCTCTTTAGTGCCAGACTTATATTTTACAACTTACAAGCAACATTTATCATCAGCAGTTCAGGAGAACCTGTCCTAATTCTGTTAATTATATTCTGTTTAGTATTTAAAATAGCTTAGTTGTACAAATTCTACATATACCTGAACATATTACACACGTGTAAAGAAAGATGATTTTTTGTGACTTTATGTGAGGCACAAATCAAAAGTAATTTAACCACTACGGATCCGCGCTATGGACAAAAGACGTCCACAGCGCGGACCTGAAGTGCCGGGGTCACATCTTTGGACATCATGCTATTGTAATTCCCCGCGTGCCACTGGGTGGCGCGCAGCGGGGAAAAACAGTGCCGTCGCATCACTGAGGATCCGATGCGTGTAGCCGGCGGCCGCGGTGTCCGTCAGGTACACGCGATCGGCGGTGAAAGAGCAGGGACGTGGAGCTCTGTGTGTAAACACAGAGCTCCACGTCCTGTCAGGGAGAGGAGACAGATGCTGTTCCCCCAGTCAGTCCCCTCCCCCCCACACAGTTAGAACACACCCAGGGAATACATTTAACCCCTTCCTCATCCCCTAGTGGTTAACCCCAACAATGCCAGTCACATTTATACAGTAATTAGTGCATATTTATAGCACTGGTCGCTGTATAAATGTGAATGGTCCCAAAAATGTGTCAAAAGTGTCCGATGTGTCCACCGTAATGTCGCAGTCCCAATAAAAATCGCAGATCGCCGCCATTACTAGTAAAAAAAAATTGTAAAAAAAAATCATAATTCTGTCCCCTATTTTGTAGGCTCTATAACTTTTGCGCAAAGCAGTCGCTTACTGCGTTTTTTTTTTTTTTTACAAAAATACGTAGAAGAATATGTATCGGCCTTAACTGAGAAAAAAAATAGTTAAAAAAAATGGGATATTTATTATAGCAACAAGTAAAAAAAAATATATATTTTGAAATTGTCGCTCTTTTTTTGTTTATAGCGCAAAAAAATAAAAACCGCACGGGCGATCAAATACTACCAAAATAAAGCTCTATTTGTGGGGAAAAAAGGACGTTAATTTTGTTTGGGAGCCACGTCGCACGACCGTGCAAATGTCAGTTAAAGCGACGCAGTGCCGGAAGCTGAAATTTCGCCTGGGCACGAAGTGTTTTTTTGTGCCCAGTAAGCAAGTGGTTAATAAAAACATATTTCTTTGCAGACAACATAGTAAACTGCAATGTGTACATACATAATTGTATGATAATAAAATAGGTACCAACATCAGCGCCATTGGCGGGCGGCCTCACTGTTCCGGCGCTGACGCTCCTCCCCACTCAGCATGCCAACGTAATGTTAGAGCGGGGGCCTCGTTGTGGCACCGGGTGTATTTATATCCCCACTGTAGCTGACAACCTTCACTGCTGCACACTTTTGAGCACACCACATTTGGATCATGGCTCCAGCTGAGAACTTAAGTGACCACCTTGTTAGTTTGTTCCTATATCTCAGATGTTTTGCACATATGTCTTACTCTGTTCTTTTCTCTGGAGCGTGCATGATGGGTTCCATGTAATGTCTCCTTCGCTAGTATCAGGCTATGGAGCTGGTTCACATTTCTCCCGGGGGGCTGCAGAGTGCACTGCACAGAAATGCTGTGCATCTTTGGCTCCGCTTCAGGGCAGAATTCAGGCAAAGATTTGGCCTTGATTTATCCCTAAAACTGAGAACAGGGACGCACAACATTCCTTTGAGATCTGTGGCCGGTTTAGGTGTGAACAAGCCTTACTCCTCCTTTACTTGGGTCATGGTCTATGTTTTTTTCCTTAATCACATCTGACTTTTTCTACAATCACAGTGTTTACTGGCTGAAATTGACAGTAGCTTTATTTCAATTTTATATTTATTAGTTTCACATATATTCATTCACCTTTAGATTTTTTTTGTGCTACACTATTGGACCACATCATGGGCATCTCTGCTCTCTTGAGGAATTTATTGTGTATGCCTTGCTTCCCACTCTTAGTTTCTGCCACCCACAGCCCCCATGCCAGACCACTTTGTTGGCCCTCTTTTTTTAGCAGCCAATATGTAAGTATTCCTGGGATGTCTATCTACTTGTTGGTCACTATTCTTTCCCTATAATTGGGTTTATAATATTTAGACCATATTGGTACAGTTTTTCTATATATCCCATATCATTTGCAGATATAGTGTGCATATGCTCCTGAGGAATTGGAGACAAATCCACGAAACACGTAGCCGCTAACACAAGGCAGCTATCCAATTTTTTTAGATACAGTTCACCGTATTCTTACCATACGATACAAATGCCATACTTTTTATTGAATAGTGATATGGAACACTTATCAGCTATTACCATCCATCAATATGTGTTATGATACCTACTGTATATGTATAAACTATACTTTGCATGTTTTTGATGTGTGTACCTATTTCATTATTCTACAATTATGTATGTACAAATTGCAGTTTACTATGTTGTCTGCAAATTACTTTTGATTTATCTATGTCACGTGCCTCACCTAAAATCCCCCCAAAAACTCTTTCTTTATCCTAGTATTTAGCGATGGAGGCGTCACTATGTACGCTTCAATATAAAAGTCCCAAATCCTCTCGCTTCATTATATTACACAGTGTGAATTGATTCATTAGCATAGTCCATTATGCATTAGCTACTTTGTCGGGAACCCCTTAAATAATGATAATCACATTGGGGTGTGTATGAACCTTTTTTCCTCCCACTGACCACAGATGCCTGATCATTTTCTCACATTAACCACCAATGCCTGGGCATTCTAAACTCCAACTGGCTACAGACACTGGCCTATTCTTACTCCCACTGACCAAGCACTGGTTATGCCTCACCATCCACTGGAATGTCTGGTCATCACCAGACATTCTTCCTCCCCTACTGACTACTGGCTCCTGGTAGCTGGACAGACTGGTGGATTTTGTGACTGGAAGGTGAGTATATGTCTCAGTCGAGGTCTGCATTAAATTGAACCTGTAGCTCTGCCCATCTATGGTCACTGTAAAATATTAAATTTTTAAGACTTTGTGACTGGCTTTGTACAAATCAATAAAATATCACAGACCACTCTGAGCTGGGTAAGTCCAAAAAAAACTTAACATATACAGTGCGGAAAATAAGTATTTGAACACCCTGCTATTTTGCAAGTTCTCCCACTTGGAAATCATGGAGGGGTCTGAAATTGTCATCGTAGATGCATGTCCACTGTGAGAGACATAATCAAAAAAAAAAAATCCAGAAATCACAATTTATGAATTTTTAACTATTTATTTGTATGATACAGCTGCAAAGAAGTATTTGAACACCTGTCTATCAGCTAGAATTCTGACCCTCAAAGACCTGTTAGTCTGCCTTTAAAATGTCCACCTCCACTCCATTTATTATCCTAAATTAGATGCACCTGTTTGAGGTCATTAGCTGCATAAAGACACCTGTCCACCCCATACAATCAGTAAGAATCCAACTACTAACATGGCCAAGACCAAAGAGTTGTCCAAAGACACTAGAGACAAAATTGTACACCTCCACAAGGCTGGAAAGGGCTACGGGGAAATTGCCAAGCAGCTTGGTGAAAAAAAGGTCCACTGTTGGAGCAATGATTAGAAAATGGAAGAAGCTAAACATGACTGTCAATCTCCCTCGGACTGGGGCTCCATGCAAAATCTCACCTCGTGGTGTCTCAATGATCCTAAGAAAGGTGAGAAATCAGCCCAGGACTACACGGAGGAGCTGGTCAATGACCTGAAAAGAGCTGGGGACCACCGTTTCCAAGGTTACTGTTGGTAATACACTAAGACGTCATGGTTTGAAATCATGCATGGCACGGAAGGTTCCCCTGCTTAAACCAGCACATGTCAAGGCCCATCTTAAGTTTGCCAATGACCATTTGGATGATCCAGAGGAGTCATGGGAGAAAGTCATGTGGTCAGATGAGACCAAAATAGACTTTTTGGTCATAATTCCACTAACCGTGTTTGGAGGAAAAAGAATGATGAGTACCATCCCAAGAACACCATCCCTACTGTGAAGCATGGGGGTGGTAGCATCATGCTTTGGGGGTGTTTTTTCTGCACATGGGACAGGGCGACTGCACTGTATTAAGGAGAGGATGACCGGGGCCATGTATTGCAAGATTTGGGCAACAACCTCCTTCCCTCAGTTAGAGCTTTGAAGATGGGTCGAGGCTGGGTCTTCCAACATGACAATGGCCCGAAGCACACAGCCAGGATAACCAAGGAGTGGCTCTGTAAGAAGCATATCAAGGTTATGGCGTGGCCTAGCCAGTCTCCAGACCTAAACCAATAGAGAATTCTTTGGAGGGAGCTCAAACTCTGTGTTTCTCAGCGACAGCCCAGAAACCTGACTGATCTAGAGAAGATCTGTGTGGAGGAGTGGGCCAAAATCCCTCCTCCAGTGTGTGCAAACCTGGTGGAAAAACTACAAGAAACGTCTGACCTCTGTAATTGCAAACAAAGGCTACTGTACCAAATATTAACATTGATTTTCTCAGGTGTTCAAATACTTATTTGCAGCTGTATCATACAAATAAATAGTTAAAAAAATCATACATTGTGATTTCTGGAATTTTTTTTTGATTATGTCTCTCACAGTGGACATGCACCTACGATGACAATTTCAGACCCCTCCATGATTTCCAAGTGGGAGAACTTGCAAAATAGCAGGGTGTTCAAATACTTATTTTCCGCACTGTATAAAAAAGAAAAAAAAAACAGGATCTCAAAATAATTGAACCACATCATTCAATATGTTCCTTACATGCTGCCTCTATGGGCCAGATTCAGGTAGATGGGAGCATCTTTGCTCCAGAGTAACGCTTCTCATTTACGTTACTCTGCCGCAATTTTAGCAGCAAGTGCTGTCATTCACGAAGCACTTGCTCCTAAAGTTGCGGCAGCGCATCGCAAATGAGCCGGCGGAATTCAAATTGGGCGGGTACGGGGCGTGTAGTATTTAAACGAAGCGCGTTCCCGCCGCCAACGTACTGCGCATGCGTCGAGTGTCAAAACATCCCCGTGCGCATGCTCCAAATTCTGTGAATGAACGTCAATGACGTCACATTCCCATTCATGAACGTTTTACGCAAGCGACGTTTTTTTTTTTTTCCCGACGCGATGACGACGCCTATACCTAACATAGGATACTCCAACCCCATGTAGGTATATCTATGCGCCGCGTATCCCGTCCGGAAACGTCGTATCGTCATTGCGTCGCGCCGGAATTCGATCGTGAATTGCCGATTTCCGCTCATTAACATATTTTTTGAGCGTAAATCGGCGGGAACGCCCCCGGCGCCATTTTTAAGTTGAAGTAACGATGCGATGGCGAAACTCAGTTACGCTGCTCGCATCGGAACTTCAACCCGGCGTTTCTTGTTTTCTGGTTACAGCTTCTTGGTGCAGCTAACCCGCAGGAAAGCTGCAGGTGCACCCACGGATCAGTGTGAATGCAGCCTAATGCCCCATGCACACGATCTGGCTTTTGCCCGGCCAAATCACATCGGAATTCCAACGGAATTCCATTGGATTAAAATAGAACATGTTCTATATATAAACTCTGATGGAATTCCTCGGAATATCTGATGAAAAACTCTGATGGGGCTACACGCGATCGGAATATCCGATAGAAAAAGTCAGTCTGACTTTTTCCATCGGATATTACGATCGTGTGTACAAGGCATAATGGTTGGTAACCCTTTTAGAGTAAAAAAAAAAAATTATAAAATATGTCCTTCAGATCCCCTGTTTATCATATCCAGAAAAAGAGAGACCCACTGGTATTTACTAGATTATGAAAAAATAATAATAAAAACCTAACTAAGGCTCTACCTTTCCACATATGATAAATGTACCCTCCAAGACCTATATATAGTAAACCATGGGTCCTGGAAGACAACTCAGCACCATATTCTCCATATACAGTTGTGCTCAGAATTTATGATTTCTTGGCCATTTTTCAAAGAATATGAATGATAACACAAGAACTTTTCTTTCATTATGGTTAGTGTTTGGATGAAGCCATTTATTACCAATCAACTGCTAGGCAGCTTTACCATCTGAAAAGATAAAGAGCCTGTAACGGAACTCCAAATGGGACAGGGGTTTAACTCAGTTTAAGATATTTCCATTCCGAACCCAAGACAGCTTATCGACACTGCACAATCCCATAGGTCCTTCGCCTCTCTTTATTTTAGGAAACCGCATGGCCAAAGTGCGTGTGTGTTAAACCAATTTCGTGTGCGTGCAAGTGTGGTGGTTTTTGTGGGGGGGGGTGGGCGTACTAAGCACAGGCGTACCCTGCATAGCACACCCACCGGGAGCCGGGCTGAGACCACCAAACTCAATTCACATGTAGCCGAGACCGGGATCCGAACCCTTGGCTGCAGAGGTGAACGGCTTGTCAGCGCAGTGCCAATCACGTTGAGCCACCACAGCTCCCAGGGGGACATTTTTTCTATATGGCACTGCGTTATTTTTAACTGACAAGTGCGTGGTCATGCGACGTTGTACCCACATAAACTGAATGTCTTTTTGTTCCCACGAATGGAGCTTTTTTTTGGTGATATTTGATCACCTCTGCGTTTTTTATTTTTTTCGTTATTAACAAAATAAAAACACGACTATTTAAAAAAAAAGAAGGGTTAACATCAGGAGCAATCAAAGGGTTAACTTTGGGGGCGTGGCCTGACGTGAACAGCGGTGGACGTGTTTGCGAGGAGCTCCAGGAATCCTGTTCGCCATCCACCGCCATCCGAGCTGCTTAACAAGCATCCAGGGCTGCACATTACCTGGGCCTGCTCAGCTCGGTCCCCTGTAGTGCCCTGCATCGTTATTCCGGTGGAATTAGGCTGGGGGACGCCCGAGATCCGAGGCCTCCAGTGCCCGGGGCCGCCGCCATCTTGAAAGCCTGGAGGCTCCCGGAGGAGACCGATCCCGGCGTTCCTGGGGGTAAGAAATCACCATCCATCCCCAATTGTCACCCATCCTCCTACCTGGTGCAGTCCGGGGGTCGGGTCACACCTTGGAGACGTCCGCGGTGCTCGCGGCTCGACGCGGCCTAGTGGAGACTGTGGATCCCCGGTGTTTCCTACAGCTGCATCCCGCGGGAGCGCGCCGCGATCGGCCCGGCCTGATTCGGAAGCCCGGATCTTTTCTATGAGGGCTGCCTAGGGGGTCACTGTCTGTTGGTGCTGGCTGAGGGTCCGCTGGGGCCTAGTGATAGCAGCTATCCCCCAGAGCTCCACAACTACAGGTCAGGCACCATCCTGTTGGGCTGCTGAGTCCTGGGGTACTGCGGGCCTCATTCTTCTGCTGGACTGTTTGAGCCTGCACATCACTATAGGCCCTACTTTGCTGGATGACTCAGGCTTCCCTACTCCACAAGCCCCCAATCTGTTTGACTGCTTAAGCCTCCATAGATAGATAGTTGAATACAGGCCACTACAGACCCCCCCCCCTCCTGGTTTCCTCCCAGCACGAATGCTATCAAGGGGGTCGCTTACGAGGCATCTAACGAAAGGGGACATGTAACCCCTCTGCTCTGATCCCCGCCGCCGTCCACACAGCAACCGTCCATTGCCTCCACATAGGATTGCCAACACGCCTAGACACCCCATGGTGAAATACGGGCCAAAACACCCAACTCAATCTCACACATCGGAGTTGCGGCCTGCACAGACGCTGGACCGCTTCCTGAATAGGCCCGAATCCCCGCCTCGCTTGTATCCCGAGACACACCGGCATTAGCGGATTCTCGGCTCTTTGTGCCCATTTCATCTCCAGAAATGTCAGCTCCCGTCACGGTGGACATACTGGACAATAAGCTGCAAGCTCTCCTGCAAGATTTGACCAGCAATGTCTCAAAGGAAATGGGGAAGCTTGCTCACGAATTGAGGGGAGAGATCGCTCAAATTGGCGAGCGTACTGACGTCTTAGAAACCAAATTTGATGATCTGATACAGTACGTTCACGTTCTGGAAGAGGACAATGCTGGTTTAAAACAGTCTATCTATCAGCTCCAGTCCCAACAAGAGGATTGGAAAACCGAGAACGTCGCCAAAATCTGCGTATCAGAGGTGTCCCTGAATCTGTAGGAGATGGAGAGATCCGACCATATCTACTAAGCCTCTTTAACACTATGGCCCCTCTGATACCGGACATAGACTGGAGACTAGATAGAGCGCATAGGTCACTGGCTCCTAAACCCCCTGCAGGAACGAACCCCAGGGACATTATCGTCCGATTTCATTATTACGACAGCAAGGAAGCTTTGACCATGGCCACGCGCAACAAATCTCGGATGGAATTCAGGGGGGCTAGGATACAGATTTTTAGTGATCTGTCTCCTATAACCCTTGCTAAACGTCGCAGTTTTCGTCCAGTGACCACCCACTTGCAAAACCATCATGTTTCATATCGCTGGGGATTTCCCTTCCGCTTGTCTGCCTCGAAGGATGGGGTCCAATACTCCATGAGGGATCTTCAGGAAAGTGAGGCGTTCGTACGCAATCTTGGCCTTCCACCGCTACCAGATGAAGACCCCTTACCACTCCCGCAACGCCTAAGCCTACATCTATCCCAGGCCGGATCTGGACCCCTGCTCGGCAAAAATCACAGAAGGCCTACTCTACACCCCAGCGACACCCTTTCCCTAGGCTCCCACCTTGAAATGTGTCTCTCCGGCAATATGTTTAAGTTGGTTTTGGCCCCTGCCTTACCGTGTTTCCCCTAGTTTGGGGAGTCTTCACCCATGTAAGTGGGGTGTTTCTTCCGTGGACTGTGGATCAATTCTTCTAGTAAATTTTTACATCTTGTCGGAAGACGGCGGGGATCGCTCCCCAGATAAGTTGGAGCCCCTAGCGTACCTCCTTTTGTTCCACGGCCACGGCTGTGGACTCCTGGGTGGTTATTACCCCCGGGCTCTACTTCTTTTTTTGTTTTTGTTTTCATAGGTCTTTTTTTGACCTATTTTTCATTTTTTGTTGGTTGTGCATACATTTTTCTTTTTCACCGTCATTCTTCACTAATGTTGACTACTATTTCATGTTTTCCCTCCACAGGATGCACCATGGACTTTTTTGCTCATTCGATCTGTTTATGTTTTTATGGACGTTATTGTACTATGGTCACCATAGCTTAACCATGTCTTATCGTGATGGCTATCCGGGTTCTTACTTATAATGTGAAGGGCTTGAACTCTATTCATAAGCGCTGGTTGGCTTTGAAGGAGTTCAAGTCCTCAGCTGCAGACATAATCCTTGTCCAGGAGACACACTTCCGCCCCGGGGGATCCTTTAAATTTGCAGCAAAACATTTTCCTGTTTCATTTGTAGCTTCTGATCCCTCGGCAAAGCAAAGCGGGAGTGGCCATATTGATTAGAAAATCCTGCCCCTTAAGAGTTAAATCCTCATTCATTGACCCTCAGGGTAGATATATTTTTCTGGACTGTGATTATCTCTCACGTTCTTTCACTTTGATTAATGTTTATGTCCCCAACTCTGGTCAACTACAATTTCTCACTGACGTGTTTGGAAAACTTGGCAAATATGCTCAACCCTTTATGATTGTTGGGGGGGATTTTAACATGACCTTGTCCCCTAGAAGAGACAGACGCACATTATTCCTTTCCAGCCCTTCAGCTAAAGTAGAACGCCAATCGGCTTCCTTTCGTAGACTCATCAGATCTCATAATCTACTGGATATTTGGAGAATCAAACACCCCACACATAGACAATTTTCTTTCTTCTCCCCCCCACACAAGATGTACTCCAGGTTGGATTATCTCTTTGTCACGGCCCCCTTACTAACATCCTCTGTAGCCTCAGAGTTGAACACTATAACTTGGTCAGACCATGCCTCTGTCCAGCTCGATCTCACACTTTCATCATCTACACCTAGAACCTGCCATTGGAGACTTAATGACTCCCTCCTCCGCAACCCTGTCATTGAAACCCAATTATCTCAAAATCTAACCGAATTCTTTCAATTGAATGACAACTCTGTGGCGGATGTGTCCACCCTATGGGAGGCCCATAAGGCATACTTTAGAGGCTTATGTATTTCAGCTGGCTCCCGCTTAAAGAGGGATTCTGAGGCTCAAAGACTCGATATTCTTTCACAGCTACGTAAAGCAGAAGATTTGCTACTGGCCTCCCCTACGGTACTACATCTGCGCACAGTCACCTCTTTACGTGAAAGGTTAAAATCTCTTGATATGAACAAATGCTCCAGATCCTTACTCTGGGCTAAACAGAAATTTTACGAATTTGCTAATAAACCCCATAGGATGCTAGTAAATAAGCTCAAACCGCGTCCGTTTCACTCTTACCCAGAATGTCTTACCCAGGCTGATGGAACCCCAACTCACTGCCCGCAGACGATGTCCAAAATCTTTGGGGGCATTTTATACTAAGCTATATAATTGCCTAAACACAGACCCCAAGCACCTATTCTCTCAAGATGATTTTGATTCCTTTTGTGGCCCTTTGAAACTGCCCAAATTGTCATCATCCCAAGCGGCTACCCTTAACGCTGCTATCACCTCAGAAGAACTAGCTGAAGTTGTCAAAGAGCTGCCCTTACAAAAGTCACCGGGTCCAGACGGCTTACCCTATTTATATTACAAAACCTTTCTCCCAATTTTGAGTCCGCATTTAATAGACCTTTTTATTTCTCTACAGAAGGGCACTACCCCTCACCCTCAATTTTTACATGCTCACATTACAGTTCTCCCAAAACCTGGCAAGCCCCCATCGTTACCAGATAACTACAGGCCCATAGCTTTACTTAATTCTGATTATAAAATCTTTACGAAAATCATAGCTAACAGACTTTCCTCTATAATACCTAGCCTTATTCATAACGATCAGGTAGGCTTTGTCTCAGGCAGACGCGCAGGCGACAACACTAGACGCACCATTGACCTGATAGATCTACTCGACAAAACATCCTGCTCTGCCCTTATCCTGAGCTTAGATGCTCAGAAAGCATTTGACAGACTCGGCTGGCCATATATGTTTGCCACACTCACGCGATTTGGGTTTACGGGCTCTTTTATGTCAGCACTACAGGCCCTATATTCCCGACCCACCTCTCAGGTACAACTGGCATCCTTCTTATCCCCATCCTTTTTGCATAGTAATGGCACTAGACAAGGGTGTCCCCTTTCCCCCTTACTGTTCATATTGTGCTTAGAACCCCTAGCTGAAGCCATCCGTGTGCACCCTGACATTTGTGGAGTCTCCTTGCGGCAGAGGGAGTACAAATTGTCTCTTTTTGCTGACGATATATTGCTTACCTTAACAAAACCACATATCTCTCCCCAACCTTCACGCTTTATTAGATACATTCAGTAAACTTTCTGGTTACAAAGTTAATACAGCCAAGACAGAAGCCCTTCCTATACATATCCCCCCCACACTTCTTACCACGTTACAAAACAACTTCCCCTACCATTGGTGCTCTGCCTCTCTTAAATATCTAGGTGTACACCTGACGGCGTCTTACTCCACTCTGTTCCAAGCCAACTTTCCCTCCCTAATTTCGGAAACACATGGCTTATTCCGTAAATGGGCGGAGTGCCCTCTGTCTCTTCTGGGTAGGATAAATGTCCTCAAGATGGCCGTACTCCCGAAGTTTTTGTATCTTTTTGAAACGTTGCCAATTGCACTTCCTATGATACAACTCCGAAATATTCAACGGGCTTTTACTAAATTTATTTGGGGTAATAAAGCGCACAGGATTGCTAATACAGTGTTATTTGCTCCCCGCTCGCAGGGGGGGTTGGGAGCACCCGATATTGGTAAATACTACTATGCAACTCACCTTACAGCAACCGTCTCTTGGTCGTCACGCTTTGCAACGAGTAGATGGTCAGAGTTAGAACTCAGTGTTACTAGTCCTGTACATCCTTGTTCAATGCTCTGGGCAGACCTGACTTCATCCATATCTCAGCTCAGACGCATATGTCTAGGTCCAATGCTATTTACTCTTTCCATTTGGAAAAAGTGTAACAGGAAGTTCTCTCTCTCTTCTCCATGTCCGCCTCTCTTAAACATAATTTTTAACCCAGATATCCCGGATAGCCTATCCTACAATACTGTGTATCCATGGTCTCAAGCAGGCATTTTCCAGCTCCGCCACCTAGTACATCCTGTAACTCGCAAATTACTTTCCTTTCAAGAACTCCAAAACAAATTTGACATACCCCCAAAACTTTTTTTTTCATATCTCCAATTTAAACATTACTTCCATTCTATATCGCCTGCCTTAGCATTAGAAAGACCCAATGCTTTTGAAACGTTATGTGTGCAAGGCCCTTACCAACCTGGTCTCATATCCTCTGTATATAAGATTCTCCATGACTCAAATATGCCTACGTTAAATTCTCATGTATATATGCGGAAATGGGCCAAGGTGCTTCCGACCCCTTTATCCCTCCCTCAATGGCGGGAGATTTGGACCTCCATATCAAAAGCTTCCCGATGCGTGGAGCAGAGAGAGACAGCTTATAAGGTCCTCATGTTCTGGTATAGGACCCCAGAGGTTATCCATAAATATGATCCCTCTGTGCCCCAGACATGCTGGAGGTGCTTACGGGATATAGGAACGCACTACCACATTTTCTGGGAATGTTCTTTAATTTTGCCATTTTGGTCCTCGGTCCAATCAGTGCTCCAGTCTGTGTTAGCAATAGACATTCCAAAAGACCCAGCCCAGTACTTGTTAGGTCTCCCAGTTCCTGGAATACCTAAACATGGCAAAAAATTGATGACATATATTCTCTTAGCTGCCAAGAGAGCTATACCTACCCATTGGTTGTCCCCCAACCCCCCTACACAATCCCAATTGATCTTGGCTATAGCACAGATACGTAGAATGGAACATTTGACAGCAGTGATTCACGATTCTTTGCCTCAATTCTCAAAGATATGGGATCCTTGGGACAACTCCTCATTCAATCCTGAATCGCTTTCCTGAACTATTAATAAGGTCTCTTAGGCATCCAGTTCCTGCATGTTAGGATGATTGGCCTGCATAACCTTATTATTGTATACTATTTCTTCATATATGCTACGTCTAGATCCATGGTGTACCCTCCCCCTTGATTTTCTTTTTTTTTTTTTTTTCTTTTTTTTCTCTCTCATGATTTCGACATCCTTCACGCTTGTCTGCTATATGAGATGATGATACTTTTCTGTATTATGTTCACCTTTTCATGTTTTTGGAAAAAAATTCAATAAAAATTACAATTACAAAAAAAGGGTTAACTTTGTGTTTTCTAACTGTGTGGGAGGCGAATGCACTCGAGGAAGAGCGCATCTCCTCATGCGAACAGCTCTTCGTCAATGGCGTCACTAGGCTCCTCCCCTGGGGCTCCTCCCCTGAGCGGCATTGAGAGGCTTGCGTATAGAGGCTATCTTTGACCTGGGGATTCGTGAGTGCACCCGCATTATTGCCAGCTATGTTCCCTGGTTTACCTACAATATTGCACCATATTCCTCTTTTTTCCTCCTTTTTATGAGCTGTGTTTCCCTGAAGTTATTCCCAGCGCAAGCCTGAGATAGGAAGTCCTGTGAAATTCCCCAGCTCAATGCAGGATCCCTCATCCTAATCAGTGTACCACTACTGTGAACTGGTCTGTGTATGTGGAGGGGGGGGGGGGCTGCTAGTGAGACTATGTATTTTTTCACACTGCACTTATTCATTGGTATTTGTTGATACTTTGTGTACATATTTGACTACATATATTTTTTACACGTTATACACTGTACACTTTTAGCAGCATTAGTTGGTATCAGCACATTATCACTTTGCTTATTTGTGTTAAATTTGGTGTTATCACTCTCACTCTCTCATACTTGTCACTGGAAGTTCAACATTGCACCCCATGGCGAAGAATTCTTTGAGGATCTAAAAAAAATAATTGGCCTTGGCTATAAGACCCTGAAACTAAGGTGCAGCCCGGTGGTCAAGACCATTCAGCGAACAAACAAAATAAAGTTGCGCTGCTGTAGTGTGAAGAAAGAAGCAGCCAGCACTAACAGTGAAACACCCTGTGAGTACACAATAAAAGAAAAATAAGTGCAGCGCTAGTGGGCATGGGTTTGCATGAAGCAATGTAGACCAATCCCATTTACATGGGTAACATTATAATGATGTAGTCCAAAAACAAGAAAGTATATAAAGGGTGGTGAAACCCTATATACAAACAGGTGAAGTGTAAATAACAAAACAAGTCCTTCAAATCAAAGCAGGCAAGTCTTCCTATATAGCACTCCTGTCCACCGCTCATATGTTGATGGAGAGACTGATGGTGCCCGTGATCAGCACGGATGGGCATACAGGTAAACCAAACAGGTAAATGAAGAAAGATGGGTACTCTTACCACAAATGATGGACACATATGCCAGGAGCAATGTGTCAGATGCGCGTGTAAGAGCTCCTCGGATGGACGGCTCTATAGGGAATGATGATTCAAAAGGTTGTGGATCTTTCCCAGGAATCATAGGGTCCAAGGTGGAGAGTAGTTCCAAGATCTCAGATGGAGTAACACTCGTATGTATCCAAAAAAAGAGAAAAACTCCACATGGTGTAGTTTGTTTTAAGAAAGGTAAGCCTTTATTAGGCTGAGAAATGGTAAAACAATAAAAGCAAAAATAAAAATGTAGATGCCAGTACTCTGGAGAAGATCTGGCGCACGTGATCACATGTGTATAAAAGCGCGTGGTAGTTGGGTATGAGGAAGCTATGTACCCATGGTACCCATGTATGAGCGGTGGACAGGAGTGCTATATAGGAAGACTTGCCTGCTTTGATTTGAAGGACTTGTTTTGTTATTTACACTTCACCTGTTTGTATATAGGGTTTCACCACCCTTTATATACTTTCTTGTTTTTGGACTACATCATTATAATGTTACCCATGTAAATGGGATTGGTCTACATTGCTTCATGCAAACCCATGCCCACTAGCGCTGCACTTATTTTTCTTTTATTAAGACCATTCAGCGGTTTAACAGGACAGGTTCCACTCTGAACAGGCCTCGCCATGGTCGACCAAAGCAGTTGAGTGCATGTGCCCAGTGTCATATACAGAGGTTGTCTTTGGGAAATAGACGTATGAGTGCTGCCAGCATTGCTGCAGCGGTTGAAGGGGTGGGGGATCAGCCTTGTCAGTGCTCAGACCATACGCCGCACACTGCATGGCTGTTGTCCCAGAAGGAAGCCTCTTCTATAGATGGTGCATAAGAAAGCCCACAAACTGTTTTCTGAAGACAAGCAGACTAAGGACATGGACTACTGGACCATGTCCTGTGGTCTGATGAGACCAAGATAAACTTATTTGGTTTATATGGTGTCAAGCGTGTGTGGTGGCAACTAGGTGAGGAGTACAAAGACAAGTGTGTCTTGCCTACTGTCAAGCATGGTCGTGGGAATGTCATGGTCTGGGGCTGCATGAGTGCTGCCGACATTGGGGAGCTACAGTTCATTGAGGGAACCATGAATGCCAACATGTACTGTGACATACTGAGGCAGACATCAGCCAGGATGTGAGGAGGAGAGAGAGGGACAACTGGGACACGTGATTGCGGGGAACCGCTGTGAAATCTGGTGAAGGAGGCATTTTTTTAAATAAAGCACACAGACAGGAGCACTTGTTATTAGGAAATGCTGACTAGTCTATGACCCAAAGAACACATCCCTACAGTCAGACACAAGGGTGGAAACATGATGCTTTGGGGCTGTTTCCCTGCTAAAGGTACAGGCCAAGTTTGCCACATTGAGGGGCCAATGGACATGTATTGTAAAATCTTGGATGAGAACCTTCTTCCCTCAGCCAGAACACTGAAGATGGGTGGAGGATGGGTGTTTCAGCATGACAATGACACAAAACATACGACCAAGGCAACAAAAGAATGGCTCAAGAAGAAGCACATTAAGGTCAAGGAGTGGCCTAGTCTATCTCCAGACCTTAATACTATAGAACATTTATGGAAGGAGCTGAAACTTTGAGTTGCCAAGAGACTGTCAAGAAAACTTAAGGATTTGGAGAATATCTGTAAAGAAGAGTGGACCAAAATCCCTCCTGTGATGTGTGCAAACCTGGTCACTAACTACAAGAAACATCTTATCTATGTGCTTGCCAACAAGGGTTTCTTCACCAAGTACTAAGTCTTGTTTGGGGATCAAATACTTATTTTACTCGCTGAACTGCAACTTAATTTACAGTGAGTATTGAGATCTGATTAGCATTCACAGGCCGTCTGATACTTGTGCCTGTGACTTGGAACAATACAACCAGCTTTGGAGCACACATGGCTATCCGAGAAAGTGAGTAATCTGTTACATCCTGGTACCGGTGAGAGTAAAGGTAGCTGATAGCTAGATCCTGATAAGAACACGTAGCATTGCCGTGTCAGGAACATGTGTGCTAGTCTATTGGTAAATAACTTTGCCTGAGGCATAAGGGTGCTGTAAAGATATGCTCTCTGTACCTTCACGTTTAAATATGTATATAGCAAATTAGCGCCTTTTTTCTTTTCCTTTCCTATGTATGAAAGCTATATGAAAAAGGAATGTTTATAACTCTGAGCTTGTACAGATTGTTTGATATTGTGGCACTCCTCATTTTGTGGTACTATCTCGGATAATACCTTTTTATAATGGAGTGATGTTACTTCAGCATTGGAGAAGACATAAGTGGCATCTCTCACTAATTGCATCTATGTAAGTATATCCCTCTGTTCTGCTTTAACTTCAGTGGGCCAGATTCTCAGAGGCGTTACGACGGAGTATCTCAGATACCCCGTCGTATAGCCTTTTTTTTGTCTCGTATCTATGCGTGTGATGCTGAGCATCACTTTTGCATAGATACGCTTCTACATCCGACAAGTGTAAAAGCATTACACTTTCGGATCGTAGGTGTAATGACAACTCCGGTCACTAGGTGGCCTTTACGTTGTTTTTTAATTTGCATATGCAAATGAAGTAGTACGCCGATTCTCGATCGCTTTTACGCCACCCCGTCGTCGCTTACGTCGTTTTCGTTCGCGTAAGGTTACCCCAGCTTCTATGTGGAGTAACCTTACGAGGTCCCGTCGGATGCCGTCGTGTCCCGTCGGATGCCATGTTAGGTATGGCCTCGGGACCGCGTCGTGTTGTACGTCGTTTGCGTACGTCGATTCTCAATGGGGCTGGCGTACGCTGCGATTACGTCGTTTACATTGAGAAAATGTGACGTCCTTTGGAGCATGCGCACTGGGCTTTTTCCCCGGCCGGCGCATGCGCAGTGTGTTCGACGCGGGGGCGCGCTTAATTTAAATACAAGCCGCCCCATTTGAATAGCGCGGGTTTACGCTTGGCGATTTACAAGACGCCGGCGAAAACTACGGAGCAAGTGCTTTGAGAATAAAGCACTTGCTCTAGTACGCAGCGGCGGCGTAGTGTAAATGGCTTACGCTACGCCGCCGAATATATATGAGAATCTGGCCCAATGTGTTTTGTAATTGGTAAATTTCCTCATGACGAAAAGGAAATAGTTTCGAGAATGAACAAATGCTGAATCATTTGTTTTGTAGGACAAAAAAATCTGCTTGTGGCCAACATAATTTCCCGAAAGACACGACCAATCTTAAAGTGAACCTGTGCGTAGGATCACACAACTTCATGCCTACTTTTCACTTCCATGGCACTCCATCCATCCACCAGAAGCAAACAGAGAAACCCCCATGTAGGATCCCGAGAACTCCCACCTTGCTCCCAATTAAAGGGGTTGTAAAGGTACAATTTTTTTTCCCCTAAATAGCTTCCTTTACCTTAGTGCAGTCCTCCTTCACTTACCTCACCCTTCCATTTTGCTTTTAAATGTCATTATTTCTTCTGAGAAATCCTCACTTCCTGTTCTTCTGTCTGTAACTCTACACACAGTAATGCAAGACTTTCCCTGGTGTGGAGTGTCATGCTCGCCCCCTCCCTTGGACTACAGGAGAGTCAGGATGCTCTCTACGTTGCAGATAGAGAAAGGAGCTGCGTGTTAGTGGGTGTCCTGACTCTCCTGTAGTCCAAGGGAGGGGGCAAGCACGACACTCCACACCATGGAGAAAGCCCCGCATTACTGTGTGGAGTTACAGACAGAAGAACAGGAAGCAAGGATTTTTTAGAAGAAATAAGCAAAATCAAAGGATGAGGTAAGTGAAGGAGGACTGCACTAAGGTAAAGGAAGCTGTTGTAGCTTTACAACCTCTTTAACAGCGCTGGACTAATCACCAAGCACCAGAGCTGTTACAATGTAGAAAATGTAGGTGTGACATGCTTCTTCTGCATAACTTTATTCAAAGAGGAGGTACAGAACCTATAGAAAGTATTCAACCCCATGAAAGTTTTCATGTTTTATTGTCATAGAAAATTGAATCAAACTACATTTTATTTTTTTACATGGAATAACAGAAGCCTGTGCATTTTTTTTTAATTAAAGCGGTATTAAACCTAAATACCAAAACATTTATAAATTGCAGCTGACCAATCAATTAATGTAGTGTCTGCATTTGTTTTCTATTTTTAGGCTTTTTTCCCCACTGTTTTCACTTGGTGATCTGGCCAGCAACAAACCACCTGAATTAGAGTGCCCCCACTCTGGATGAAGGAGCACAAGGACACCTTGCCAGCCTTGGGGGAAGGGAGTGTTAGATGGACTAGCAGATTTAAATACACTAACAAATTGATGCCAACTTCCAGCTAACACTTCACAAGCAGTTACAGTGAAAACATACCTCCGGATGTGATGAAACGCGTTGGTGGGGACCTCCAGCTGCTACGTCACTCCTGCTGTTTGAAGCGCATGCTGGCTTCGGAACAGATCGGAGCAGTGGTGTTTCCCATTTGTTACATTGGCAGATCATTCTGGGTTTCGGGATTGGCACCAGACTTGTTAGTGCATATATTTTACATGGTTTTAAAGGTTTTACTAAACTTTTGATGTTTCCCATGGTTCTTTTCTCCTGAGTTTTCCCTCTGGGTGTATGGAGTGGGATTTTTTCTATGAAAGCAGAAGTTTAAAGCCTTGGCGACTAGCCGTGGTGTACACTTAAAGGGGTCAACCCTGGCTAGTAAGTGCAAACCCTTTGGGGGCACAAACAGGGTGGATTGGCGTGGAAGAGGTCCTAATGCACAAGAGCACTTTTTTACTTGAGGTCATTACCACTTGTGTAATATCAGTACATTGGCGCAATTGGACACTTGCACTTTTTGTTGAATTTTTTGGAACTTTAATATCTATATATACACTTTTGAGTGTTGCATGAAATATGTATTGATTTATATGTATATTATTTTTCGTGGATTTTTTATACAATTTACATTCCTCCTCATTTGTCCCTCATTTTGGTCTGATCTATAGATGTATATAAATGCAATTTGTATCTATCAAAAAGTGTTTCCCAGTGCTAAACCTTTCATCCAAAATCTAAATTGTTGCATTTATACGTTTCAAGAGCCAATATAAAGGAATAGTAGAGGTAAAAAAAAAGCACTTGTGGGTTTAACCAATCTTGTTTTTTTTTTTGTACAATTCTCCTTTAAGGGGGTGTGGCAAGGGGTGTGTCCTATGCCTGTATACTTTTGCTGATAGGTATCCCTCATTCTCATCTCAAACTGCTGGGAGGTATGATTGAAGTCGTATTAAAGTCAGACCAAAGTAATACAGGAACCTTTTCTAAAGTCGGAGCGATTTGTGTCGGATCAGTTAAGATGGCTCTCATAGGGAAACACTTGACATGTCATGCGACTTGTGCTCTCATAAGTCAGATCCCATGTCGCACCAGTGTGAACCAGGCCTAATGATGGGTTACTGAAGACCTGTTGCATCTTGCATCCATTTTTTTGGATCATACCATTGTAGTTCTGCTCTCCTCCCAATTTACCAGACATCTTTAAGCACTTGCCGACCGACACATGACCATATAAGTCGGCAGAATGTCAAAAAGGACATATATATACGTACCCTTTAAGAAGCAGCATTGTGAACGTGCGCGCCTGTCGCGAGCTCTGTGACTCCGACTGCGTGTCCCGCGGACTCAATGTCTGCGGGCATACCCACAATCGTGTCACGGTGAGGAAGAATGGGGAAATGCTTATGTAAACAAGCATTTCCCCAGTCTTCCTAGTGCCCACCCCCCCTACGGTTAGAAGCACTACCTAGGGCACACCTAACCCCTTCAGCGCCACCTAGTGGTTAACCTGTTCACTGCCAGTGGCATTTTCACAGTTAGGCCTTGTACACACGAGGGGATATTTCCGCTGAACATGGTCCGACGGACCATTTCAGCCGAAAAATCCCCTCGTCTGTAGGGGCAAACGGACGCTTTTTGCCGGATTCATCCGGCGGAAAAATTTCAAAGCATGCTTTGAAATAATTCCGCCGGATAGCTGGCCGTCAGATATGTCCGCTGGTTAGTACGGCAAACCAGCGGACATATCTTGCCGCACATGCGTCGTATCCTGTGAATGGATCCGACGCATGCGCGCGGAAGTGTTTACTTCCTGGTGCGGTGACGTGGCGGCGTCAACGTCACCGCCGCGTCACCGCGCTGTCCGCCGGCGGGGAATTTGATCCGATGGTGTGTACAGCCATCGGATCAAAACACCCCGGCGTAAATATACGCTGTAAACGGTCCGGGGACCGTTCACAGCGGGTATATTCAGCCTAACAGTGCATTTTTATAGCACTGATCACTGTAAAAATGACAGTTGTCCCAAAAATGTGTCAACATTTTTTGATGTGTCCGCCATAAAGTCGCAGTCACAATAAAAATCGCAGATCGCCGCCATTACTAGTAAAAAAAATAATACTAATAAAAATGCCATAATTCTATCCCCCATTTTGTAGACGCTATAATTTTTGCGCAAACCAATCAATATGCGCTTATTGCGATTTTATTTATCAAAAATATGTAGAAGAATACATATCGGTCTAAACTGTAAAAAAAAAAATGTTATATATATTTTATGGGGATATTTATTATAGCAAACATTTTTTTTTCAACATTGTCACTGTAAATTTTGTTTAGAGCGCAAAAAATAAAAACCGCAGAGGTGATCAAATAAGACCAAAAGAAAGCTCTATTTGTGGGAAAAAAAGGACGTCAATTTTGTTTGGGAGCCACGTCGCATGACTGCGCAATTGTCAGTTAAAGCCGAATCGCAAAAAGTGCTCTGGTCTTTGGCCAGCGAAATGTCTAATCATACAAATATCCTGCCACTCATATCTAAGTTCAAGCTTTGTTTATTTCCTTCCTGACAAGTGGTAAATACAAATTATATATTACTATTTCTCCACATACAGTATGTTGTGCAGCTTTATGTGTTTGCTTTTCTATTATTTGGCTGTGGATTTGGAAATCAGGAACACATAAGAGGATTCCAAAAATAAGAATGTGTGTTCAGAAAATGCATGTACAGCCGACTGCAATATTTTCCATGACTGTTGTGTATTCTTTTTGGCACTTTTTCCTTCGCCTTCCCCGATGACCCGGTGAGTTGTCACACAGTCGTCGGCGCACAGGAATCTTGCTGTAGATTGGAATGCTGGACATGGTGTGATCCTCCTGCATGGTGAATGGGTTTATGCAGCCAGTGCACAAGCAACGAGCCTCTGGTATAGATGCAGGGACGCGATTTTCGTCATGATTGATACTGAAAAGGGATATAAAAGAATAATAATCATTATTACTCAGTTTGCTCATCCAGTTTCATAACTATACGCTTAGCTTGTAAAATGCCACTACAAAATGAATGACTTGCTTATGTAAATCAATGACACAGCAACGGCGGATCCAGGGGGGGGGGGCAACAGGGAAATTGTCTCCCCCCCCCCCCCCCCCCCCCCCCCCCCCCCCCCCCCCCCCCCCCCCCCCCCCCCCCGAGGCAATCATGTCACATTGGCTTTAAAAAAAAAAAAAAAAAATGTTTTTTTTTTTTTTTACCTTTTCTTTTTAAACTGCTTTGCGGTGCCTGCAGCCAGGCCCGGACTGGCCATACGGCAAACCTAGCAAATGCCTGTGGGCCGCGGGCCGGCTTCGGGCCGCGGGCCGACTGCGGCCCGCAAATGGCCCTCCGCGGCCAGCAGGCCGTATGTCACGTCTCCCCAGGGGTGTACACCACCAACACAGCGCCAGATAGAGAGAGATCAGCTGAAGTATCATAGCCAGCTCTGACACTTCTCCCCTCCCCTTGCTGCCCCACGGCCAGTTAGAGGAGAGGAGCTGCTTCTACTCCTCCCCCTCCTCTCTTCTTCTCCTCCCGTGTCTGCCCCGCCCACTCTCCCGACGGACACTGTTCTGCTGCCTAAGGGATGTGGGCGGGAAGATTCAAGCCCAGCAATCAGAAAGGAAAGATGCAGTCTGATATCCATCCATCCAGTCAGTCCCTCCTGCCTCTGAGTAAGTACTTAGAGTACTGTACACTGATGTATGGGGTGCCCTTCATTCCCTTCTCTCTCGCTCTCTCTTCACCTTTCTTTCTCTCTCTCTTTTTTCTCTTTTTTTTTTTTGTTTGCACCCCCCCACCAGCTGCCACTGTAGATAGATAGATAATAATCTATCTAGCTATCTATCTACAGTGGCGGCTGGTGCTCAACATTTTTGGTGGGCGCAAATGAAAAAAAAAATAACAATTGCAGCCTCACTGTGCCCATCAAACGCAGCCACTGGGCCCATCAATTGTCACCAGTGTGCAATGCCATCAAACGCAGCCACTGTGCCATCAAACGCAGCCACTGTGCCATCAATTGTCACCACTGTGCCATGCCATCAAACACAGCCACTGTGCCATCAATTGTCACCTCTGTGACATGCCATAAAACACAGCCACTGTGCCATCAATTGTCACCACTGTGCCATGCCATCAAACACAGCCACTGTGCCATGCCATCAAACACAACCACTGTGCCATCAATTGTCACCTCTGTGCCATGCCATCAAACACAGCCACTGTGCCATCAATTGTCACCACTGTGCCATGGCATCAAACACAGCCACTGTGCCATGGCATCAAACACAGCCACTGTGCCCTTCAATTGTCGGCACTGTGCCAATTAATGACCCTGTGCCCTTTAATTGTTGCCACTGTACCCATCATCGCCACTGTGCCCATCATCGCCACTGTGCCCATCGTCGCGGCTGAGCCAGAGGGGGCGGCGCTCCGGCGCCCTCTATAGACGCACCGCCACTGTCTATCTATATCTATCTATCTATCTATCTATCTATCTATCTATCTATCTATCTATCTATCTATCTATCTATATCTATCTTCCTTCCTTCTCTTCTTTCTTTCTATCTTTATCTATCTTTCTTTCTTTATCTATCTTCCTTCCCTTCTTTATCTATCTATCTATCTATCTATCTATCTATCTATCTATCTATCTATCTATCTATCTTCCCTTTTTCTTTATCTATATTTCTTTCTTTATCTATCTTCCTTCCTTCCCTTCTTGCTTTCTATCTTTATCTATCTTTCTTGTTTATATATCTATCTTTCTTGTTTATCTATCTATCTTTCTTGTCTATCTATCTATCTATCTATCTATCTATCTATCTATCTATCTATCTATCTATCTATCTATCTATCTTCCCTTATTGCTTTCTATCTATCTATCAATCTGTCTTCCTTCCTTCCCTTATTGCTTTATATCTATCTATCAATCTATCTTCCTTCCTTCCCTTCTTTCTTTTTATCTTTATCTATCTTTCTCCCCCCCCCCCCTCCGTGCTGCTCAGTCTAAAATGCCCAGGCCTATTTTATGTCCCAGTCCGGGCCTGCCTGCAGCTGCTGCTGCCGAGTCTCTCACTCACTCTCTCTCTCTCATCACCAGGGCCAGTAGGCTGTCTGTCCTGAGGCTGCTTTGAGCTGTAGCTGTCTGCAGCGCTCCCCTCTCTCCTGCGTGTATGACATTGGGTATCTCTGGCTGTGTGTGAGAGCTGGATCTGTGTTCGGCTGTGCTGCCTGTGCTAGACCTGCTCGTGTGGTAGTAGATGGAGATGGAACACTGATTGAATCAGTGTTTTGTCTATCACACAAGTCTGTCTAGGGGGGACCTTGCTAGAGCACACTGCCCTGCCGAACACAGACCTACAGCTCCTGTTTGTTCCGTCGGGAGAGGAGATACCTGCTGTGTGTGATTGAGGTAATGCCATGGTGAGTGCCATGCACAGTGTGGATGCATTTATATACAAAAGTGGGGATGCATTTATATACAAAAGTGGGACTGGATTCATAGACAAAAGTGGGACTGGATTCATAGAAAAAAGTGGGACTGGATTCATAGACAAAAGTGGGCCTGGATTCATAGACAAAAGTGGGACTGCATTCATATACAAAGGTGGGACTGCATTCATATACAAAGGTGGGACTGCATTAATATACAAAGGTGGGACTGCATTAATATACAAAAGTGGTAGTGCATTAATAAACAAAAGTGGGACTGCATTAATAAACAAAAGTGGGACTGCATTAATATACAAAAGTGGGACTGAATTTGTATACAAAGGTGGGGCTGCGTTCATATGCACAGTGAGGCTGCAATGATGGGCACTGATGAGGCTGCATTGATCTCTTGTACCATGTCTTCAGTCTCTAAACATCCCTTGTACGATGCCTGCAGTCTCTAAACATCCCTTGTACGATGCCTGCAGTCTCTGACCATCCCTAGTACCATGCCTGCAGTCTCTGACCATCCCTTGAACCACGCCTGCAGTCTCTGACCATCCCTTGTACCACGCCTGCAGTCTCTGACCATCTCCTGTACCACATCTGCAGTCTCTGACCATCCGTTGTACCACGTCTGCAGTCTCTGACCATCTCTTGTACCATGTCTGCAGTCTCTGACCATCTCTTGTACCACGTCTGCAGTCTCTGACCATCTCTTGTACCATGTCTGCAGTCTCTGACCATCTCTTGTACCATGTCTGCAGTCTCTGACCATCTCTTGTACCATGTCTGCAGTCTCTGACCATCTCTTGCACCACGTCTGCAGTCTCTGACCATCTCTTCTACCATGCCTGCATTCTCTGACCATCTCTTGTACCATGTCTGCATTCTCTGACCTTCTCTTCTACTATGTCTGCAGTCTCTGACCATCTCTTGTACCATGCCTGCATTCTCTGAACATCTCTTGTACCATGTCTGCATTCTCTGACCATCTCTTGTAACATGTCTGCAGTCCCTGACAATCGTCTAGAAACTATGGGATAGATTTATGGCATTTATATTTAAATATTTTTTTACTAGTAATGGCGGCAATCATTGATTTTTTAGCGGTACTGCAACATTGCCGCGGACACATCGGACACCTAATTGAGTTCAGTAAGCAACACCTTATTTTCTGGCAGTGCCCCTCCCGAGACTAGACTCTGGATCCGCCCTTGTGACACAGGGGGGTTTATTTACTAAAGGCAAATCCACTTTGCACTACAAGTGCACTTGGAAGTGCAGTCGCTGTAGATGCGAGGGGGACATACAAGGAAAATAAAATACAGCATTTTAGCTTGCAGATGATTGGATGATAAAAATCAGTGGAGCTACCCCTCATTTCAGATCTTCCCCTCAGATTTACAGCGACTGCACTTCCATATGCACCTGTAGTGCAAAGTGGTTTCGCCTTTAGGTCCCTTTCACACTTGTACGACTTCAAAGTCACGTGATTTTACCGCGATTTTGCCGCGATTCGCGGCCGCGATTTCAATGAATGTCTGTGTAAGTGGCATCAAAATCGGACCAAAGTAGTGCAGGGACTACTTTGAAGTCGGCACTACTTAAAGTCGTGCCAGTATGAATGGTATTCATTGAAAATCATGGAGAATGACTTGTCATACGATTTTGCAGTACAAAATCGTGAGACAAGTCGTATAAATGTGAAAGGGGCCTTAGTAAATTATCCCCTAGGTGCAGTCTGTTGTGAAGCCAAGAAAATCTCTAGATGAGGGCGCATGCGCGGAGGCGTCCAAGATGGCCGCTTAAGCCGGGAGCTCCGCTCTGCCTCAGCCTTTCACCGGCCATAGCAGCAGTTTCACGGCGGTAAATCGAACCGTTTTTGAGAGATTTCGATTGGGGAACGAATTCTCGTCACCCCTATGTACAGCAGCTCAGTTAGGAGAAGACTGGAAACGAATTACACGGCGCTGGAATCTATGGCCGAATCCAAGATGGCGGCCGCGCCTCAGCCGCAGGTCTCCTATGCGGTGGAATGCTCTGAAGTGAGGCAAGTACTGGCTACCAACACACTAAACTTCTCCTCACATTCAGCTCAGGGCACCTCAGGCATCACACCAGGACCAATAGCTATTCCAGAAACCTCAACATTACCCACATTACTCCTTTATACTAATTCTCCTCAGGATTCTTCCATTCTCCTCAATACTCTTCCCCCCTCAGGAAATGCTGACCTCTGGGTCCCTCAGAATGCAGGGGAATTGTTTCAAAAGTTTTCTGAATTACTTGAAAGGGGCCTCGCACAAACAGCTTTGAAAATAACTAATGACATTCGCTCTGACTTTCAGAATTTGGGCTCCAGGATGGAGATAATAGAAAATAAGCTTGATATCACGGTTTCTAGAGCCAATCAAAACACCGACCAAATACAATCTCTGCAAGAGCAATTAGACGTGGCCCTCAGCAGAATAGATGACCTTGAGAACCGTTCCAGAAGGGACAATTTTAGGGTCAGGGGCCTCCCTGAATCCATAACAGATGTCCCCAAAGCTGTCCAGGACCTCATTAAGAGCATGCTTCCCTCTATTGCTCCTCATAAGCTAGAGCTGGATAGAGCTCACAGATCTTTGGGCCCCCCGAGGAAGGACGGCTCCCCCAGGGACATAGTGGTAAAACCACATTACTACACTGTGAAGGAGGAGATTATGAGAATCTCGCGTCAGCAATCCCGCATTTCTTTCCATGGTCAAGATATACAAATTTTTGCCGACATCTCCCCCACAACCATACAACGGCGAAGGACTCTGAAACCTTTATTGGTGATCCTGACGCAGAAGGAAATTAAATATTGGTGGGCATTTCCATTCGCTCTGAAATTCACATACAAAGGCAAGACCTACACTTTCACCACACTTGCTGAGGGAGAAAAAATCCTGCTTGCCCTTCGGTTTATCTCACTGGAATCAGCAATGGACACTTCAAACCTTCAAGCAGGGTCTTCCAAGCGCCCCACCCCGACCAGTCCTATTTCCCCTACTTGGAAGATGGTGAAAAGTAGACGCACCAAGGATCCCGCAAAAACCTGATCAGGGGATTGAGACTGTTGGTTTCTTCTTCTCCCCCGATTTAATACCCTTAGGGTTCCTCTGAATTGGGCCTACTATCTGTGATTAGGGACTCTCATGTCCTTAAACTCCTTCTACAAATTTACTCTTGGCTATTGAAGGCTTCTCTCTGACACATCCTCTCCCATTTGGTTCCCCCCCATCCCCCCCCCTTTTTTTTTTTTTCTTTCTTTTCCCTTTTTACGAGCATTAATATGTTTACACCGACCGTGTTCTGCATGACTTAATTTCATGAAATGTTATAATTATCGGATTAAGTATAATTGCTGAAATGCTTAAATTTTCATTCACTTAGTCTGAAGGCGGATGGAGGCTGAGGCAGTTGCTGTGCGCCTCTGACCACTACTGGACGGTGGACTATTCACTGTCGGGGGGTGGTCTTGTAGCCCTTTCTAGGGGCTATGTTAGTGGTTTGAATGACAAGGATGGCGGGATCTTCTTCTCCCCCCATTCTCGTTGGTTTACATTAATTAGCTTCATGATATGTTTTCATCTCTATGTTTCTTGTCTTTATGTTTTTTTTTTCCTCCGTAACCTTTTCTCTTTGATTGTCAGCCTGTTCCTGCAGTGCCTCGCTCGCCGCGCCCTGGGTCCGACTGAAGTCTGCAACCTGCGCTTCCCTCTCTCATGCCTCACATTGTTTAGGGTGAGTGATGTGTTAACCGCTTTGTCCTCCCACCATTATGGCTTCGTCCAGTAACTCTCCACCTCCTAGCATTCTGAAAGTAGCTTCACATAATGTCCAGGGACTAAACTCCCCCGTTAAGAGAAGGAGGATCCTCCAGTCGTACCACTCCCAGAAAATCTCTGTGATTCTTTTACAAGAGACCCATTTTCCAACCAGCTTCACCCCTGCATTTTTGCATGCTCAGTACCCACAATTCTTCTTAGCAAACGCTGAAGACAAAACTAGAGGGGTAGCGATTCTCTTTGCAAAAACCTGTAAATTCAACCCCCTTCTAATACATAGAGACCCGGACGGCAGGTTTCTGCTGGTTAAGGGTTTAATAGATGAACAAATAATGTCCTTTATCTCTTAGGCCCCATACACACGATCGGACATATCCGATGAAAACGGTCCGTGGACCATTTCCATCGGATATGTCCGATCGGGAGTTTGATCCGATGGCGTGTACACACCATCGGATCAAATTCCCCGCCGCCGGACGGCGCGGTGACGCGGCGGTGACGTTGACGCCGCCGCGTCACCGCCACGTCACCGTACCAGGAAGTAAAACACTTCCGCGCATGCGCCGAATCCATTCGGCGGCGGCGCGGCGGCGGCGGAGGGGGACGACATGTCTGCTGGTAAGTGTACTAACCAGCAGACATGTCGGGCGGACAGATTCCACCGGATGGATTTCAAAGCATGCTTTGAAATCTGTCGGGTGGAGAAATCTGTCCGCTAGCCCATACACACGAGCGGAGATGTCTGCTGAAACGGTCCATCGGACCGTTTTCAGCGGACATATCCCCTCGTGTGTACGCGGCCTTACTATGCCCCAAATAGAGGTCAGAAACTCTTTTTTCAGTCAATGTTCACCACTTTGGAACCCCTCTTAGAGGGATCAATATTATACGGAGGCGACTCAAACATAGCGTTTGACCAGAGCCTGGATAAGTCCAGACCTTTGGCCAACAGACTAACCCGCCCAGTCAAAGCTAGCTCCCATATAGCTAAATCTGGTAGATATATGGCGGGAGCTAAATCCGACAAAAAGGGATTACACCCACTATTCGAACCCACATCGGTCATACTCCAGGATCGATCATATCTTCATTTCTGCTAGACATGTCCCCCTGGTGAATAAAGCCATTATTAAAGACACATCACTTTCAGACCATTCGATGGTAATCTGCTCAATACAAACACAAAATACAAATTCCCTCAAATCACACTGGAAACTAAATGAGTCCCTTCTGGGGGATCCTAACGTAGTCTCGGAAATTAACAAAACAATAGAAGAATACTTCATGTTAAACAAAGTTGATGGAACCTCGGCTGAGATTCTATGGGCCGCCCACAAAACTGTTGTCCGCTGTAAACTAATCCAAATAGCCGCTAAACGTAAAAAGGAAAAGAACGGGGAGATAGATAAACTTGAAAAGGACTTTACACTATTGCGCAAGGAACATAAAAAGGACCAGACGAAAGTTCAGGTCGCACAGCTTGATACAGCCCGCTGGCGTTAAATTTATCGCTTACTGTCAGGGCCGAAAAATCCTTAAATTGGAGTAACGCTAGATTTTATTTACAGAAAGATAGAATGAATACAATGCTGGCCACTAGGCTCTCACCGAGGTTCCGTACGTTTGCACTCCCCAAAATCAGAACAGGTGATGGGACCACTACTCTTAATCCTATGCGCATTTTGCACGAATTTGAGACTTTCTATTCCTCCCTGTACCAAAGGTCAGGTGCAACCAGACAATCCGAAATTAAATCCTTTTTAGACCAACTAACAACCCCAACCCTGCAGAAATGCCATATTGACTTAATGGAAGCTCCAGTTTCAATTGACGAAACGTTGGAAGTAATCAGAAACCTAAAGGGGGGTTCGGCACCAGGACCTGATGGCCTCTCAACGCCATATTATAAAACTTTTGCTGAAACCTTAGGCCCCCACCTCACAGACTTCTTTAACTCAAAACGAGGAGGGGAAAGATTGCATCCGCATTTGAATGAGGCATACATTACAGTTATTCCCAAACCGGACAAGGACCCAGAACTAGTAGAAAATGATAGGCCCATCTCATTAATTAATAATGATCTTAAGATACTGACCAAGATCCTTGCAAACAGAATGAACTCTTTCATACACCTTTATATTCATAAGGACCAGGTCGGCTTCATCCCAGGGAGGCAGGGCCCAGACCAGGTGAGGAGAGCGGTAGACATTCTCTCATTGCTTCAGTCGGGATGGTCTGGGGATCCCCCTCAGGAAGGACTCTTCCTGTCATTGGATCTCCAGAAGGCCTTTGACTCCCTGTCTTGGGAGTACCTCTTTGAGATTCTGCGACGATGGGGCTTTGGAGAATGTTTCCAGGGAATTCTGAAATCTCTTTATTCTGAGCCCAAAGCAAGGGTCAAGCTACAGGGACATTTTTCTGATCCCATCAATATTGCAAGGGGTACGAGGCAGGGGTGTCCCCTTTCCCCCCTGATCTTTGCTGTAGCAATAGAGACATTGGCGATAGCTCTTCGTTCTGAGCCTGACATAAAGGGGGTGATCTGTGGATCTCAAGTCCACAAATGCGCTTTGTTCGCAGATGATCTCCTCCTTTTTGTCACCTCCCCCACTACCTCTCTCCCTATTATCTGTAATTTGCTCAGGTCCTTTGGAAGGATCTCGGGTCTTAAGGTCAATTTCGATAAATCTCAGGCCCTAAATATTTCCACGCGGCCCTCGGTAATCGATTCCCTGAAACCTCATTTTGATTTTAAATGGGCAGATACATCAATTCGTTATTTAGGTATTAATTTGACCTCCAAGATTGAACAGCTTTATCAGGCTAACTACCCTCCCATGTTCCGTAAATTGGAGATTGATCTTCAGATGTGGGCTCGACTTAAAATTTCATGGGTGGGCAGGATTAATTCAATAAAGATGACCCTCTTGCCCAGATTGCTCTACCTATTTAGATCCCTCCCGATTGCTATCAAGAAGGACCAACTGAAATCTTTCCAGAGTAAAATTCTCAAATTTATCTGGGAAGGTAAGGGTTATAGATTGGCCCAAAATGTTTTATATGGACCCAAAACACGGGGGGGTCTGGGCCTCCCTAACCTGTTTAAATATTACCAAGCCGCCAGACTAGCCCAACTTTCCTCTATCTACTCTAACTGCGAGAAACCTGACTGGTTGGACATAGAGAGGTTGGCGGTCCCTGACCTATCCCTGGAAAATTTACTATGGATACCCCAAAAATCTAGACCTGCGATAATGTCCCCAACACTGTCCCAAGCGTTGAAGGTCTGGGATGACCTGAGACATCTTCCTTCTCTGGTTTCAGGAACTAGGCCCCTAACCCGAATTTTTCACAACCCCCAATTTATAGCAGAATTGGACGTTAAAGCATTTCAATGGTGGTTGGACAAGGGGATTTACAGAATAGGAGACTTTCTCCTAACCACCGGACCACTTACCCTGGAGCATTGTATAACAAAGTTGGGTATGCCTGACCACGAGAGGTCTCGGTATTCTCTCATCTTCAACTTTGTTTATTTGTTCTGGAATGCTAGCTCCGGTTCTCGAACCTTCACTGGTTACGAGCGCTGGTGCTCCAAGATGAGAGAACACAGAGGGGGAATCTCCACGATATATACATCTTTATCTGAGGTTTACACCAAGTTCACATATATGGAGGCATGGGAGAGGGATCTGCAGATGGACTAGAGCCTGGAGGAATGGCACAGGGTAGGAACAAAAGCCTTTAAAGGACTAGTTAACACGTCCCTGATAGAAGCCAATATAAAAGTCTTAATGAGGTGGTATATGGTCCCTAGCAGGCTGGCCACAATGTTCCCAACTGCCTCACCACTTTGCTTTCGAGAGTGTCAAGCTCAGGGCACAATGATCCATGTTTGGTGGGATTGCCCCAGAATCAGAGGATTCTGGAATAAGATCTTTAATCTTATTAGAAAGGTCACGTGAGTACCCTTGGAGAAAACCCCTCAAATTGCATTACTTGGGGCTAGTTTTCCCCAGGCTTCTAAACACACGCAAAGGTTAATAAACTTTATGCTTCTGGGTGCAAAAACGACTTTGGCAGGGGCGTGGAAACAGCCTAGAGTCTCCTTTCTAGCAGCTAAAAGAAAGATTTCCTGGGTCATGACCCAGGAGAAGATGGTCAGCTCTATCTTGAACACCCCGGAATTATTCACGGCGGTCTGGGAGCCTTGGGCCAGATACTTGGGGGTCCCTCTTCCAGCAGGAACTATGTCTCCTTCCATGAACACTGGTCATACAGGCTGACAATCCACTTGACCCTTTTACGTCCTTCTCTCGCTCTATGCTATACTCTGTTTTTCGTTGCATCTCTCTCACTCTTGCCCCCCTGTCCTCGAGCCTACCTCACTAGCTCTGTTGCATTTTATAAGTTGTTTGTGAGGTGGAGGTGTGGGGGACGGGGGAGAGGGAGAGAGGAAGAGAGGGAAAAAGAAAAGGGATAATAGATCCTTCCACATTAGTACATAGAATTGCACGGGATCTACCGTTTGTTTGTTTCCTGATCTATCTTAGTGGTAGGACTCTGGTCTCTCTCAGGACGCTGTAACCGATTGTTACATTAGATTTAATTTTTTCTGAGGCCCTTTTTTTTTTTTTTTTTGTCTATTCATTTTGTCTCTTCTCAATTTTGTACATTTTGTTGTCTTCTGACGTTCTCTCGGCATACAGACCCTTTGACTATCAGAAGCCATTCAGATAGTTTAACGGCTTTGAGGTCAAGTTTTAGGTTTAAGATTTGGGTCCCCTCTCGTCACAGTATGTTCCCATTAGGGGTGACGAAACAGAATTACAGGCCTATCACCTGCTTCAGGCTACCCATCTCCTATGGAAATTCATATGCAGACCGTGATAAGTTGATAGTAGTCTTACGAAGAGTTAACCTGGGTCTTTGCCCTTGTTTCAATTTTTTTTTTTTTTTTTTTTTCACAGTGTTATGTCTTTTCTGTTTTTTATATATCGACATCCCCTTTTTTTCTTCTTGATCATATCTGGGGATAGGTACTTTACTCTACTTGCTGAATTACACTGCATGTACCGCTTCAAGATTGTACTGAGAGCACTGATTGTATTTGTCTGATATTTATTTAATAAAACTCTTAAACATAAAAAAAAAAAAAAAGAAAATCTCTAGATAAGAAAGCCCATAGGCGAGTCTGTTTTGTTCGTTCAACCAGCAGGTTGAATGAAAAAAATTGACTTGATACCCCTATCCACATACTTGATGAGTAAACCGAGCGTGTGTACAAGGCTTTCAGGTTTCTCGTCTGGAAATCTGGCCACAATCTCGACGAGAAAAATAGAGATCCTGCTCTCTAATTTCTCGTCGAGATTCTTGTCGACCTGTTTCAGTGTGAATGTCCCGGGCAATTCGGGACTGTTGGTAAGTATGCTAACAACATAGGCCCAGATTCACAAAGACTTACGCCGACGTATCTACTGATACGCCGTCGTAAGTCCAAATGTGCGTCGTCGTATCTATGCGCTGATTCTTTAAATCAGATACGCCTGAATTTTGCCAAGATACGACCAACGTAAGTCTCCTACGCCGTCGTATCTTGGGTGCATATTTACGCTGGATGCATTCAGTGTTCCCATTATAAATATGCAAATGAGCAAGATACACCAATTCACAAACGTACGTACGCCCGACGCAGTAATCTACGACGTTAACGTAAGGCGTTTTTCCGGCGTAAAGATAAACCACCAAAAAGGTGGCGCATCCCATGCAAGGTATGGATGTCGGAACAGCCATAGTTTTTACGTCTTTTACGTAAGTCGTACGTGAATGGGGTTGTGACGTTCACGTCGTAGGCAGTGTTCGACGTGTATCTTAGGCATTCTATTCGATGTGATTTTGAGCATGCGCACGCATGTGCCGTTCGCTCGACCGCTCATTTACATGGGGTCACAGTTAATTTAAATGAAGCACGCCCACTACCTGCCTACTTTGAATTAGGCGGGCTTACGCCGGCCTATTTACACTACGCCGGCGCAACGTACGGTACGACTGCTTTGAGAATACTGTTCTGGGCTCCCTGTTTTACGTTGGCGTAGCGCATATGAGATGTGCTACGCCGGCAAAAAAATATGCCGCTGTACCTGAATCTGGCCCATAACCTCTCGCCCTAATGAACATGCCATTCATTCCAGAATACAGTTACTTTTTTACTCCAGTTTTTGTAAATACCACTGTTAGTATGGCTCAGCAGCACCTGCCTTCTTTAGGCATGGCCCTTGAGCTGACAAAGGTTGGGAACTTGTGGTTCAAGGGAATAAAAACAACTCCTTAAATTTTTTTGCTGAAATTACTGTTTACGGGGTATAGAGACATAATAGTTAACTGATTTCTTTTAAAAATTATTAAAAATAGATAAAAATCAATCATATAATGTACCTGTAGTTTCTAGTTTAGTTTTGCCTGTTGTTTCCTGCTTCTCTGCTGTACAGAGCCACAGAGCCAATACAGGGCAGTGATGGTTTGGAAAACAAAACTGATTGGTGCTGTGGGGTTTTAGACACACAGTAATGACACCTCCTTGATTAGTGACCACAGAGAGAAAGCTCCCAGTACTGTGGTTATCAGGAAACAGACAACCAGGAAGTGTGGAGATTAGAGAAGAATTACAGCAACTTTTGAGAGCAAAAACGAACAATGAGGACATGAAAACAGCACTGCATTAAGGTAAAGGAAGCTATTAAGATAAAAAAATAATTCCTTTACTAACCCTTTAACTATCTCGGCTAGCATTTTTCTCTATTTAAAAAGGAATACGTATTGTCTGCGTATTTGCACATTTCAAAAACCAGAAAGGTCATACTGTAACAGAAACAGTGAGCTGTTTATAAAGAACATTTTCCTATTCATGTGTTACCTGAATCTTTAGAGGGTTTTCAAGCACCTTAGTTAGTAACCGAGTCGCTACTTGAAAAATGAATGTGTGGAGAGTCCTGACTTGTTGTGTAGTGTCTGGCAGAGGATAAAGGACATCGAAAAGAGAGACAAAATGTGTGTGTGTTAAACTTGGAGAGAGAAGAAAGTGATTTAAAAAAAGCACAAGGTGGTGAGTGGTGGTGACAGGCATTTGGGAGAGGTTGTAAAATTTCTGGGATGGTTACATGAGATTAATGCATGGGTAGAGTGGAGTGGTTTTGGCGGTATTAAATTCCATTTCATCCCAAGGTTTGTCATAGACTAGCATTTGCAATAAATGTTTGCACTTATATTATAAGTGGATTTTATGAAGGTATCTTAAATTGTATCATCGTATGTGAACAGCAAGTATACCTAGGTAATGATATATCTGTTTTAGATACACCCACTGGCCACTTTATTAGGTACACCTGTTCAATTGTTTGGTAACACAAGTTGCTAATCAGCCAATCACACAACAGCAACTTAATGCACTTAGGCATCTAGACGTGGTGAAGAAAACTTGCTGAAGTACAAACCGAGCATTAAAATGGGGAAGAAAGCCGAATTAAGTGACTTTGAACGTGGCATGGTTGTTGGTGCCAGACAGCCTGGTCTGAGTATTTGAAAAACTGCTGATCTACTTGGATTTTCACACACAACCATCTCTAGGGTTTACAGAGAATGGTCTGAAAAGAAGAAAGTACCCGGTGAGCATCAGTTATGTGTAGGAAATGTCAGAAGAGAATAGGCAGACTGGTTTGAGATGATAGAAAGGCAACAGTAACTCAAATAACCACTCGTTACAACCAAGGTATGCAGAATAACATTTCTGAATGCACAACACATCAAACCTTGAAGCAGATGGGCTACCGCAGTAGAAGACCACACCGGGTGCCGTTCCTGTCAGCTAAGAACAGGAAACTGAGGCTACAATTCACAAATTGGATAATAGAAGAATAGAAAAACGTTGCCTGGTTTAATGAGTCTCAACATTCAGATGGTAGGATCAGAATTTAGCATAAGCAACATGAAAGCATAGATTTATCCTGCCTTGTATCAATGGTTCAGGCCAATGGTGGTGGTGTAATGGTATGGGGGATATTTTCTTGGCACACCTTGGGCCTCTTAGTACCAATTGAGCATTGTTTAAATGCCACGGCCCACCTGATTTTTGTTGCTGACCATCTCCACCCCTTTATGACTACAGTGAACCCATCTTCTGATGACTACTTCCAGCAGAATAATGCACTGTGTCACAAAGCTCAAATCATCTCACCACTGGTTTCTTGAATATGAGCTCACTGAACTCCAATGGCCTCCACAGTCACCAGATCTCAATCCAATAGAGCACCTTTGGGAAGTGATGAAATGGGAGATTTGCATCATGGATGTGCAGCCGACAAATCAGCAAGTGTGTGATGCTATCAATATGGACCAAAATCTCTGAGGAATTTTTCCAACACCTTGTTGAATCTATGCCATGAAGAATTGGCTTATCTATAGGTACAGTAAATATCCCCTAAACATGCTCCGTTTAGGAGATATTTACTTTTTCTATTTTCTAAATAAATTTCTTTAAGCTAGTGCATTGTTGGTTCACTTACCCTTTCCTTCGATTTCCCTTCTAAATGTTTTTTTTTCTTTGTCTGAATTTCTCACTTCCTGTTTCTCCTCAGTAAGCTGTTCTGGCTGACTAACCCTCATTCTGAACGGCTCGGGTGATGGGGGCAAGTTTACTGAGGAGAAACAGGAAGTGAGAAATTCAGACAAAGAAAAAGTGAACCAACAATGCACGAGCTTAAAGGAACCTATTTAGAAAATAAAAAACGGACCTTTACAACCCCTTTAAGTCTCACACTAATCGTTGCATTCTCTTTAATGTAAGAAGATTGTAAACTCAAACATTGCAACAGTGAGGCTCCCTTGGGGGAATCTGTAAATGTAAAGCCTAGCTCCATTTTAATGGCCCATATTGATGGGCTTTTGTGCATTTTGAATTGGTTTATGTTCCCTTTTATCATGGATCTTCAAACTTTGGCCCTCCAGTTGTTCAGGAACTACAATTCCGATCATGCCTAGTAGGGTTGTCCCGATACCGATACCCCATCCGTGCCGCTGCCGTTCTGCTCTCCCCCTCCGTGCCGCTGCTGTCCTCCATTCTGCTCCCCCCCTCCATGCTCCTCCGTGCTGCTGTTGTCCTCCATTCTTCTCTCCCCTCCATGCTACTCTGTGCCGCTGCTGTCCTCCATTCTGCTATCCCCCCTCCATGCTCCTCTGTGCCGCTGCTGTCCTCCATTCTGCTCCCCCCTCCATGCTCCTCCGTGCCGCTGCTGTCCTCCATTCTGCTCCCCCCCTCCATGCTCCTCCATGCCGCTGCTGTCCTCCATTCTGCTCCCCCCCTCCATGCTCCTCTGTGCCGCTGCTGTCCTCCATTCTGCTCTCCCCCTTCCATGCTCCTCTGTGCCGCTGCCATTCTGCTCTCCCCCTCCGTGCCGCTGCTGTTCTCCCTTCTGCTCTCACCCTCCAAGCTCCATGTCCCCCCTTCGTGCTGCTGTTTCCCTCCTCCCTGCTATGTGTCCCCCTTTATGTCCTCCTCCGCCCCCTCTGTCAGGATGGAGAGCGGCGGTAGGAGCCGAAAAACCCAGCTTCTACCTTTTCCGAATGAACAGAGTCAGTGAGCATTGTTGTAACGGAATGAACCGTGACAGACTGAGATTCTCCTATGTTTAGGGTCACCTTATGTCCACTAGGGCCATAGGGTGACAAAGAATCATAATTCATGTATTACAGAAGATGGGACAATAATAATAATTCATGTTTGCAGGATGTCTTGGGATATCAAAAGCTGTTGGCTATTCAATCTGGGCACACATGCTTGTGAAAGGTGTTAATTCAGGTCTACAAGACAAGTGACTCATCCCTCTGTATAATAGGCTATTGAAATGTCTTGAGACATGTCTTGAGGTGTTGGCTATTCACTGTGAAAGACACATTCTGTTGAAAAGGTGTTAATTGCACACACTCCTGAAAGACTCTTTCATTGTGTGAAGCCCTCTCTTTACACTATTGTGTTATTCTAAAGGTTAATTGAATTCTATTGATACAGGAATATATTGATGCCCAGGTGTGATAGTATTTGGTTTTGATGTCATTATCTCAAGGAATGTATCTGTCAGTATCAGTGCCGAATTGTCTGTCTAGATAATGTGATTGAGGTTCCTGATATGTGTGAAGATTATCTGTGATTGTGTATTATTCAAGGTTAATTGAACTCTATTGATTATGCGGTGCCCGCATGTCTAGCTACGGATTAGAATTAGCCCCAGTGTGAATAGGGGGGTGGAGATGGCATTGTCCTGTTATTGGCTGTAACATCTTGTACTGTATAAAAAGCAAGCTAAGATACCATTAAAGTGTTCATATCTTTGGAAGCAAGTACAGAGCTGAGTCTCGTCTTGATTATGGGAATTGATATGAATCGTGTATGTAGGATTGTCGGAGTGTGTCAGATAAGCTTGTCGTGGTTGGATGGAAGGTCGTAAACGGTGGTGACCGTTACAATTGTAAACTGTGTTTACAATGCTTCAGTTTATGAATGGATAGGAGCCTCTGTCTCCTGTCCTTTCATTTCCAGTGCAGCTGAGAAAGGGACTGGGGAATCTGTATCCTTAGTCCCTTTCTCTGTCTCAAAGGGGAGATGTCAGAGGTTTGTCATGACCCCTGATATCTCACCAAAGCCCCCCAACAGGGCATAAAAAAAATGGCAATAAATAATAAAAAAAAATTATTGTAAAAAATAACACATATTAAAAAAAAAAACACACTGTGCAAGTTAGAATGAAATCTAATGCAGATGTCAATTTATTCTCAGTGATCTCAGAAGAGGTGGGGAAGAAAGAGTGAAGTAGGCAAATATCCTGGACCTAGCTGTGGGGAAATGATCACGATGTGGTTCCATACTGATCATTAGGTAATACCATGCATTTAAAGGTTTTCAGTATCACTTAAAAATGCTAGCTATCTGCTTAAAACGTTTCTCATATAGTTTGGCATGGACCTTGTTTTGGTAAAAAAGTAATTGCTTCAATGCATTGCTCTTATTGAATGCAATAAGAGAACAACTTTCAATAATCATCTCCATGTTGTATGTATAAGTTGAAAGGTTTTAAAGCTATCTTCCTTCTATTCTATTTTTTACATACATTTATTTTCTGTAGCTTTATAGTGCTTTTTCTTGGCCAAATCAGTATCTTTCCAGACCATAAGATTCCCATTAGGCCAGTTTCATCGGACCAAACCGATCGTGTGTACGGCCCATCGGACCGTTGTCCATCGGACCAAAGTTTTAAAACTTGCTTTAAAATCAGTCCGATGGATGCCTGACCATCGGACCAAAACGATGGTTAGTACGCAAAAGCATCGGACCAAAAACCCGCGCATGCTCAGAATCAAGTCGACGCATGCTTGAAAGCATTGAACTTCGTTTTTTCAGCACGTCGTTGTGTTCTACGTCACCGCATTCTGACCCGATCGGATTTTGAACCGGTGGTGTGTACGCACATCAGACCATCAGGCCATCAGTCTGTGACCCAATGAAAACGGTCCGTCGGACCATTCTCATCAGGCTGGACCGATCATGTGTACGCGGCCTTAGACGTAGTGTACCAACAACTATATTGGACAAGGACCTACTTTATTGATTAAGAATCAAGTGAAAATATCTACATTGTGCAGAGATGAGTTTTTATTTTAAGATGAATAGATCCCACTTAAAACTAGTCCTGTGCTAAATTCAAACACACTGGTAGCAACTTAAAACCAACATACCACAGCACAGTTAAATCTTCCTTTGTTGAACATTTATCATTTGCAGCATTGTTAGTGACCAATGTTACCTGTAAGTCCAGGGTGAAAGACTCCTCCTGTTAGAAAGCCAGAGTCTCAGGTTCACTTCACATTGAGCACTTGAGGACTCAGTGTTGTTCCTTAGCTGGTTCACCATCTCATTTAAACTTTGCTCATATTCTTCCACTAAACTATAAAACTGAGATGGGTCAAAGGAGTTCCCTCCTAGAACTGGATCTGGAGATGCTTTCCCGTGGCCTTTATCCTGGAAAGTGCCTGGATTCTCTTTTCCCTTGCCATGCCCTTTCTTTCTGTTCTTCGACGGTTTTGAAATCTCTGAAGTGAAGACCATGGTCAGGAGGAGAGAACAAGTGTACACCAGCAGCTATGAAGAAAACATTGTATTGTGTCAGTAAACAATAAATACAAGCCCCAAGAACCAAAAAATGTTATACCGTATATACTCGAGTATAAGACCTCGTACACACGACCGTTTTTCTCGACAGAATCCATCAAGAAACTTGGTGGGAGAGCCTTTTTGCCGAAGGGAAAACGTTCATGTGTATGCTTTTCATCGAGAAAATTGACGTGGAACTCGATGAGGAAAAAAGAGAACAAGTTCTCTTTTTCCTCGTCAGAAGTCTCAATTTCCTCATCGTGTTCCTCGTCGGGCTGGTTTTCGACGAGAAATACATTGGTGTGTATGCTTAGAAACCCGCGCACCTTCGGTAAAAGTAGTATTTGTAATGGAGATAGCACATTTGTCACGCTGTAACAGACTAAAAAGTGCAAATCGTCTATCACCAAACTTTTACTTAACACGCAGTAACACGAGATTAGCAAAAGCAGCCCCAAGGGTTGTGCCAGTGTAATCAAACTTCCCCTGCCGTCTATGTGTTGTACGTCACCATTTTTGAGAACGAGGAGCTTTGGTCTTAACTGTGTGTATGCAAAGACAGCTTGTCGAGTTTCTCAACAAGCCTAACAAGGCCTAGGGTGTCCATTTGCATGCCTCACTATGCCTCACTTTCCCTCACTGTGTCCATGTGCATGCCTCACTGTGCCCATGCCTCACTGTGCCCATGCCTCTCTGTGCCCATACCTCACTGTGTCCATGCCTCACTGTGCCTCACTGTGTCCATGCCTCACTGTGCCCATGCCTCACTGTGTCCATGACTAGACTTACGTCTAACATGGGAGTATATAGAAAGGTTGCCCGGCATTGAAAAATCGGTGCTCCCTGGCCGTAGATCCCCCAGACAGCAAACTTTGCACACTTATAGAGGAGAATTGGAGCTACGTGTGTATCAGTACCAGGTCCCCAAAGTTACTGGAGAAATTACCGTTTAACATGGAAGTCTATGGAAGAGGTGCCCGACTTTGAAAAATCAGTGTTCCCTGGCCGTAGGTCCCCTGGACAACAAACACACTTGTAGAGGATGAGTGGGGCTATATGTGTGCCAAGTTTGGGTCCCCAAAGTCCGGAGCTAATTTATGATCACCTTTGGTATCCTTGGATGAGAATGAGTTAAAGATGTAAATATTTATTTTATTACATCCTGCACTTAGGTGTAAATGAGTATTCAGGATGAGAAGACATACAAACATATCTTATCTACTGATTTCATGTTCATATAAACATCCTCATCCCAAGAAGATCGAGAGAAACCATAACATACAGACTAAGACTGAAGTACAGTAAAGTATGATTAAGGAAGGGTGTCTGTGTATGACCTGATAGTAAGTTGTGTGACCAAATTAAACATTGTCTGAGGAGGTTCAACATTTATTCAATTGTAAAGATGAACTAGACACAGATAACCAGTGCTTTCAAAGTTGATAAATGTGGTTATTGCGATTGAGATGTTACATCAAGTTAGAAAATGTATGCAGAAGGGGAACCAATCTTTTACAACATGTGGAAAACAGTACTTACTGGCAGAGAGCCAAAGATCATAGTGGATTCCAACACTCCAGATCACCATACTTTAGACAAGGGCTTTCCCTAGTTTTTCTTCAATTTGTATTGCCTGAGTAAGTTTGGCCAAAACTTATATTTCAGTGGTTAGTGGAAAATGTCATGTTAAACCTTTTCACTGCTTTTTTTGGTTTCTCAAGGACTATGAGAAAGCTCTACTTTCTACATCCTCATGACTGCCCATTACTAACGGCTATGAAGAGTTATGCTTCTGTCTTTAACAGAGAAATCTAAAGGAGGACCAAGGCTCCCATTTGTAGAAGGAACACTCCAAGGTAATGGAATCTGCTAGGCATTACAACAAAGATATGTTACACAAGAACACCCTGAAAAAATAATAGAATAGGTTTTTGGATAACTTAGGTTGCCAGTAGTGTGAACCTTCTGTAAGTCACACTTATATTAACCCTATTTGTGACCCTAATACAAACTCTCCTTGAAAATCTTTATTGTGAAGTCAACAGAAGAATGTACTGCTCTGAACAATATCCCTTCCTGTTAATAGATACCAGCGGTAAAGTCCTAATGCTGGAATCTAATGCTTAGGGCTAAACATAGACATCATGTTGCAAAATCTCTACATCTGATTAGATTTTGTTATGTTTTATTAGGGTCCACGTCACATAGGTGATTCTGGCGCTGGCAACTACCCAACTAACTTTATTCTGCGGAATGTCTTCTTCACAGACCTAACCCCAATATGTCTCACTGGGGGTGATTTACTAAAACTGGAGCACTCAGAATCAGGTGAAGCTGTGCATGGTAGCCAATCTGCGTCTAACGTCAGCTTGTTCATCTAAGCTTTGACAATAAAACCTGGAAGCTGACTGGTTTCTATGCAAAACTGCACCGTTGAGAGACCAGTTCGGAATACCTAGGACATGTTTCTTTGGCTATGCGCAGCTGGGTCATGCAGCGATTGCGCAATTCGGGAGTGGTGAGCTTCAGGTGAAAAATACGGGACTGGAAAAGGTTTTGATTGATCCGGATTCATGTAAACGAATCACTAGATACTATAGAGCAGTTGGTCCTGGGGAAATAGGCTCAACTTTTGGGGCCAGGGCAAGGTGGGTGGTGGTTGTCCCGGAGTTGTCGGAGGAGCTGTGGCAGGAGGTTCTTGATACTTATCTGGGGTCTGTTATATCTTCCACGGATAAAATGATTCAATTTCATTACCTTCACCAGTTATATTATACGCCAACTAGACTTTGCCGAATGCGTAGAAGGGAGTCTGCACTCTGTCATAAGTGTATGGTGGCGGAAGGCACCTTCCTCCATATGGTGTGGGAATGCACGAAAGTTAGACCATTATGGTATCAGGTAACTGAATTTATTTCAGATAAATTTGGCTTGCCTAATATATGTTCTCCCTTATGTTGCCTTCTGGGGGTCTTTGACCAGGAGGAGATGAATGTGAACACTAAATTGTTCCTTAGAATCCTGTATTTTGTACTAAGGAAACTCATTGTTAGGCTTGGATTCATGGAGAGCGGCTGACACTTGGGATGTGGATAAAGATTGTTAATGTGGATGTGCTGTTGTATAGGATGACCTATGAGGCTAGAAGGACTCTCAAAAAAGTTTAGGAAGGTATGGTTTAGATGGATGGATTCTAAGAATACGCTGGAGGAAGAAGGGTCGTTGACTACTGGATGTGATTACGTTTTTTTTTACTTTCCTAACATATTTTAGGATGGGTGGAGATGGTAAGCACGCTTTTGCATAGAAGGAGAGTGCGGTTTTTTGTCCTACTACCTGAAACACTGAATGCTGAGATCCCTAGTGGAGGGGGGAGGGATGTGAGTTTTTTTTCCCTGGGTTTTATCCCCTTGGAGTAGGGAGACAGTGTTGCTTTCTTCTCCCGGGGGACGGGGGTTGTCTTTTTGCTGTTTCATATACATTTTTTTTTAAAACTATGTTGCAACGCAGGAGAAGGTCGGTGACCCGACTGGTTACACCTTTATCTGTATGGGTTCTTATTGACCATTAATCTTGATGTAATACCTCTCAGATGTTTTGTATGTTTATTTGTTTTTATGCACAATAAAATTATAAAAAAAAAAAGTATCTGTAATCTTAATGCAAATGGGCAGATCTGTCACTGCCAGCATTTGAGAGATCTGGTTTTCTATGGGTGCCCTCCTCTTGAACTCGAACCAACTTACACTACAGATATTTGTCACTTACAGTGCTCATTTTAATAGCTTGTCACCTGACGGAAGGTTTCTCTTGAATTTCACAAAGGAAGCCTACAGGACTTATTGTTTATCTGCATTCAATGTCACCCTTGTCATTATGAGGTCGTTGAGAGATTGCTTACTTTTTATAAGCATTCCACTTATAACAGTGAATACCTGACCTACTGACAGGTTCCACCTAAGCTGATGACTTGCAGGTATTATCTGTAGCTACAGTATACTTTTTCCTATTTGGTGACAAGAAGTTACTTGAAAGCGAGCAAGGTAAGTCTTTATATAGGGCACCAAACTAGAGCAAACTAATTCTGACAGTAATGGGAAATCTGTAGTAACACACACTATGTATCAAAAAGTAAAACTGTAATTTTAAAGTATATCTCTATATTCACAGCGTCAGCATTCATTATACAGATCAGTTAATCAATGTTAATGAACTGTTTACTCCTTCAGTATCCACCTTTAAATTGTTTTTGACATACTGCATAAAGATACTCTGCGCTGTAGTACTTAGCAGATTATATCCAACACCATGCTATGAACAGATCATAACTGGTGCAATGGTAATTCTATTCAATACCATAAACAATTTATACCCATTATGCTCAAATGCAATTTTTAGATATTAAGTGCAATTTCAATACCAGACTCTTTCTGGTGCAATACTAATATACCAAATGCAATGGTAATAACTGGATAATATTCTGTGCAATGTTAATAAGCTTATTATATACAGTACAGTGGTTATTTGCAGACTATACCCAGTACCATGGTAATATGAAATGATATCCAGTGCAAAGGTGATTACTGTACTATACCCAGTAAAATGGTAACCGTCAGATTATATCCATAGCTTTGGTAATTAACATGTTATACATGGGCAGTTATGAAATACAGAAATACAGTGCTGTATCAGTGTAAAATACTTGGGTAACACACAACATATGGTCATGACAAATGTCAAACCTGACCACAGTTATTGGCCACATATGATTCTACATAGGTATATTGACCTTGTAAATGTTGTAAAATGTATTAGAGAACTTACCAGCTTATGTGAGCCAAGCATTCTGCCAAGAGAGACTAGCAGATGCAGCTGCAGACTAGACAAACCTCAGGGACTATCCCCCAGTGTCAGTGGGTCACAAGCTGCACCTACTCCAGTCCCTCCAATAGGGCTGGGCCCAATGCAATGTGCAAGCGATTTTCTAAAGGTGCTGAGTACAATGTTAACAAAGGCCCAGCTTGTCCCTTTTCTCCTTGTGTTCTGTGCCTCTTGTTTTTTTCCCTGACTGTACATGCAGGGACTGTTTGCTGACTGGGAACTCGGTGCACAGCGGCTCTGTTCTCACACTTGACACACAGACCTGGCTGATATATGCTGTTTGTTTGCTTGTTCTTTAAATGTGGGAATTGGAATCTCCCAATTAACAGTTCAATAGAGAATTGTGAAAATGTAATATTACCAGCTGCGGGAGAAGGTAGTGTATCCCTTTACACAATCTGGGCGGCTGTGGCTAATTTAGGAACAGGCATGAAGTTAATGGTTGGACAGTAAATGCTGTGTGCTAGAAAGCATTGCAATGTATGCTAAGTGTTCTTGGTAACTTTTATAATGCTTGTATTTATTTATGCGGTGTATTACAGCAACTGATAACTTTATGTTAGAGAATATTTAAAGGGGACCTGTCAGAACAGAAATATGGGAGCCACCGTTGCTAAATTATTTTTATAAATATATGCTACATAATTATCATCTCTCTTTTTTTCTTTAGTCAGTCAATGAAATACCCATGCATATCAGCTCACTATACTGGCTGTATGTTTGGTTCACATCCATTCCCAACCAAGTAGTAATGGAAGCTCCCAGTTCCCAAATTTCTATCCTGACTGGTTCCTTTTAATGAATGCATGTAACCATGTTACTTTTCCTAAGTGTGTTTTAGTAGTTGTAGAGAGAGAGAAAGGGTGACCATGTTACTGCAGCAGTGATTGTGTGTAGACTGGAACACTTTGCAGGCCTGAAATGGGATATGGCAGTACTGGTATTTACCACAAACACTATGAATAAAAAAATTGCTTTGAGAATGTCTCATCAGTAACACAAAAGTAACAAATAATACCCATATTGTTTGCAATATAGTTGTAATGTCAAATTCAACCAAAAGGAGTTTAGGAACAATCATCAATAGAGAAATTAGCCTAACTATATGCTAAGAACATTCAACCAGAAGGGGAAATACTGTGAAGGAGACCTCTGCACTATGAACACAATCTATGGAGATTGGCCAAATGAATAGGTTTTCCCTAACAACCTTAGTTAGGGAACAGGCCCCTATCTAACAACCAGTGACTCATCCCTGCTTGGAACATTCAACTGTCAGACAGAAATTCCCACTTGACAGGTGAAAGTAAACACTGGGTTAATTTAACATGAAATGGCATGGAGTCCCTACCAAAATTAATACCCCCCAAAAAAATTCATTGCAGTCTAACATTTCAGGAAGACCCTCATGCAAAAAAAAAAACAAGAACAAATTGTGGGACTCCCCCACCCCCCAAAAAATCCTTACCAGACTTTTATTCAAGCATGCTGCCTAACTGGCCAGGAAAGAGGGGGTGAGCATGTGCCAAAGAAACTCCATCCTAGGAAGTACTGTGGAAGGAATTCTGTCTTTTCTCCAATCTGGTCTGTATCAGAATTTGGCCTTGAGTACCATAAGGGTCAAATCTTGGTGCTAGCTATTCTTTTCCAAAGATTGCATGCTTCTCACTCTTAGGGAAAACCTTTTTACAGGGAGATGCTCACATTGCTTCCTCTGTGTGTTTCCCAGTGACACTGTGGGATCGCAATAAAAATCTAACATCCAAAACTCAGGTGAATCACAATACCCTCTTAATTTTTATATTTAGCACCCTCTAGTGTGCTAGATGTAAAATGGTTAGTTGTTAGAGTAGGCAAACTGGCATGGCTGAGAGCCAGGCCTGGGTTGTGAATCTGGGTCAGGGTTTAGTGACTTATAATACAAGAAAACTGCGCTTATCAAAATAGATCGTCAATTGGCAACAATGTAACAATCCCTATTGGGTTAAATGGGGAGGCAGCAGCTCTTGTGCCAAAGCACTAGAGAGAATGTAACAGAAGGAGAAAACTTTAGAGCTGCTCCTTGACACCCGGCCTCGATGCAGTCAAAGAGTCCATAGACATAACATGCATAAATAGCACAATCCTTTAGCCAAAAGATAGTACAAAAGTCTCTGTAGATCTTGATTCAAGATGAAAATGTAGCAATCACCACTGTGCTATGAAACACACTTCGCTCCTCAATGTGGCCCACCACCAGAGATTTAAGCAGCTTACCAGAGGAAAAAATGTTACCAGCAGTCGGCTATGGCCCAGCCACGGCCTTTGAGGGAAACTGAACGAATCCCACTTCCTAGGAAAGTGCCTACACCTGGGCTTCACAACACAACTCCACCAATTTGATCACATGTAGGAAATGATGATAAAGGCAGACATAGCGTAATCCCGCGGGGACTTTTTATTAAAAATCATATAAAAACAGACTACTCACATTTGAGATGAGTTAAAACAGGCATGTAAACTTAATGTTGCCGGCCGGCGAACACATTAAAGAACCCCTGCTCCAGAACGTGATGACGTCACCGCACGTCCTCCCAGACGCGTTTCGTCATTGACAACGTGAACTGACAGGGGCTATAACCCTCCCTTACTCTATCCAAAATGGAAAAAAAGTGTTGCCTATAGTTCTACTTTAAGCACAAATTTCTGATCATTTTATGTAGAGATCTAAGAAGATATAACCATGCCAATGGTGCAGCAGGAATTATATAGCACAGTAAGACGCTCTCACCTTAGTCTGCTCACCTTAGGGATAGTGAGAGCAGGACGCTCTCAAACGAGTCGGCTCTCCCCAGGGACAGCATCAGCTAGGCAGGCAGGATTTTGTCACAGCTCTCTCCTTCTTCTCCAGACATCCTCCCCAGGTAGGCCCTACCTTCCATCACTTCCCCTGGAACCGATTGGCGGCCGTCCTTATCAGGATAAGCCGCCGAATCGGCTGAACGCTGGGGCCTCTTCCCCTCTCCTTACCCCACATTACCACCCACCTGCCAATGCAACCTTCCCCCGGCGCCTCCCCGCGATTCCCCCGTTTTCTCCCCTGAACCGCGCCAGCCACCACTGATTCGCGGCCGCCGCATCTTAGGAAAGGCCGCGGCTTCATCCGCAGCCTAGCAGCGCGCCGTACTCTCGGCCAAATCACCTGCAGTAGCCCCCAGGAGCTCACCCCCAGCCCCTGTAGGTACTCATCCACCCCTGGCCTCAACAACCAGGCCCCCCCCCCTTGGCTCACCAATCCACTCAGCTGGCTACACACCAGCCTGGGTCCCATGTCCTGCTCCTGGTTGGCGGCCATCTTGGTACACCCAGCAGCAGTGTCAGCTTTCCCCCCCCCACCCCCCTTTACACAACTAAATAGTACTTGATCCAGGGGTTCGCCCGATCGCCTTTCAGGGATCAGGAAGGAATTTTTTCCCCTACCAAATGCAAATTGGCATAGCATGGTTAGGGGTTTTTTGCCTTCCTCTGGACCAAGCCGGGAGGATTTACTGAATCCTCTCTTCATCGCCACCAAAAGGAACGACTTTTCCCCCGGTGAATGGCGACCATGGCTAATCTGGGGTACTCCGCAGAAACCATTTGGAATTTGAGGCGTTTCGCCGCAATACTGCCAGCCATCACCAAAAAGACCCTAAGAATTGAGCACCTTTTGAGAAAAGATCGACGATCGACTGTCAAAATTTTTAGCCGTTTACCCCAACCTAAGCGCATTTCATGTGCTTTGATCAACACAAGATCGGCAGTAAAACACCGACTTGAAATCCATGATTTCATTCTACAACACGACCTAGACTGCCTCTTCATTACAGAGAGCTGGCTCACAGCCGACTGTAACACCATTCTAGGAGAATTGGTGCCAGAGAACTACCGTATTATTACGGAAAACAGGATAGGGCAAAGAGGAGGAGGACTGGCGGTGATCCATAAGACGCGTCTTGCGATCACAAAACCAAGCCTCCAAAACCCTCTTCCATTCATGGAAACCCTTACTCTTCAACTGCAAGTAAACGGCCAGGAGACCGTCCGGATTCTACTCTGCTATAGGCCACCTGGCCCCAAGTCGCAGCTGCTCCCATCTTTGACGGACTTTGTCTCCACCTATACCCTGAATAGCAAACACCTTTTGCTGCTCGGGGACTTCAACCTCTGGGCCAACTCCCCGCAAGACCCCATTGCCGACGCCTGCATCGACCACCTGGAAGGATTAGGGCTTCAGCAACTAGTATGTGGGCCCACACATGCTTCAGGTCACACGCTCGATCTTATTTTCAGACAAGATCTGGAAATAAAAATCTTGGAAAATGAACCATTGCCATGGACAGATCACCATGCAATTAAATTCATTATTTCCGAATTCCCCCCCTTAACAAAAACATCAAATCCAGTGACAACACACTGGACCAGATGTCGGAAGAAGCTCCATTCGGAACTCTTCAAAGCCACGTTAGGGGAAAAATTAAACAAAATTCAGCCGCACCAAACAGCGGCAGAAACACTGGAGGCCATAAACACAGCACTATTGCAGTCAGCTGACTTGATAGCGCTGAAACGAAAGACCCAGATCAGGAAAAATAACTCCGGCTGGTTCAACAACTAGCTGGCGTTACTGAAGCAAGAGCGCAGAAGGGCAGAAGCAGCCTGGAAAAGAAACTCTTCAGATGAGAACCTCTCGATCTACAAGGCAATAACCAGGAAATAGTACAAGCAAATCTTCGAAGCCAAGAAAAACTATTTTTCTGAGGCTATCAACGGTGCCCTAAATCGCCCCCGCGAACTCTTCAAGCTGGTCACTCAGACCATGAATCCAGAATGTCTTGAAGCCCCCAACTCGGACACACAAGAATTTTGCGATGAGTTATCGGATTGCTTCATAAACAAAATTATGGCTATCCGGCAAAGCATTCAGCAAAACAATTGCTCTCCCAGCGCCCCCCGTAGTCATTTACACAGCACCGGCAGCAATTCACCACAGTTTGGTGAGTTCACGCTGGAACCCATCTCTATTCAGACCACTAAAAATATCATCGGCACTCTGCGCAACAGCACTGCGCCAAATGATATTATCCCCACCAAACTGCTGAAGGAATGCGCCGACATCCTGGCACCTCCTGTCACGCAGCTTATTAACCAATCCTTCAGGGAGGGCAAAATGCCCTCCCAGCTGAAGGAGGTCTTCATTCAACCCATTTTGAAGAAAGCCACCCTGGATCCTAAGGATCCACTCAACTGGCGCCCCATAACAGGCCTAAATGTTCTCTCCAAGGTAATGGAGAAAGCAGTGGTACAGCAGCTGCAACAGCATCTAGATACCCACAACTTACTCAAACCATTGCAATCAGGATTCCGTCCCGGACACGGGACGGAAACAGCATTGCTTAAGATATGGGACGACGTTCTCGAGGCCGCAGACGAAGGAGAATCTTCTCTTCTGGTTCTGCTGGACCTAAGCGCAGCCTTTGATACAGTTGATCACAAGCTGTTATTGACTCGGCTGGCTAAAATAGCCAAATTTGCAGAAAGCGATCTATCTTGGTTCTCCTCTTTTTTGGAAAACCGATCGCAAATAGTGAAGCTAGGACCATTCACTTCGGAACAACGCACATTATCGTGCGGGGTCCCTCAAGGATCTCCCCTGTCGCCGATGTTATTCAACATCTATCTGCGTCCTCTTTTTGAAATCATCAGCAGCCAAAAACTGCTATATCACTCTTACGCAGACGACACGCAACTGTACTTCCGCATTTGCAATAAAAAGGATCACCACCTCAACCTAGAGACATGCCTCTCTTTGATAGAGGACTGGATGACAAAGAGTTATCTCAAACTCAACGGAGCGAAAACAGAACTTCTTCTGTTTCACGCCAAGCGTAGGAATCAATTGACAACAACCTGGATCCCCCGCCCATTCTGGGCAAAGTCATCACCCCTAGCGCCAAAGTCAAAAGTCTTGGGGTCATCTTTGACTCCGACATGACAATGAACGCACAAATAAGGACAGTAGTCAGCGGATCTCACTATCTGCTGCGCCTACTACGCAGACTCACGCCTTTTATTCCCAAGAAAGACATAGCGGTCGTGGTGGGAGCGATTGTAAACTCCAGATTGGACTATGCAAATGCCCTTTACCTCGGACTCCCCAAGTACCAAATCGCTCATCTTCAAGTCGTTCAAAATACGGCCGCCAGACTTGTGACTGGGAAAAAACCCTGGGAATCAATCTCACCTTCACTGAGATCCCTTCACTGGCTACCAGTCAAAGACAGAATCACCTTTAAAGCACTCTGTCTAACGCATAAATGTATCCATGGGAATGCTCCCCATTATCTATGCGAAAAATTAAAAGTTTACAATCCCAATCGTATTCTACGATCCACCAATCAAAATCGGCTTCAGATACCGAAAGCCAGATACAAGTCCAAAGGAGACAGGAGATTCGCTGTCCAAGGTCCCAGACTATGGAACGCCTTACCAGCCAGTATTCGACTGGAGAACTACTTAGTCTTCAGGAGAAAGATTAAGACTCATCTCTTTTGATCTCAAAGGAGACAGAAACAACAAGCGCCCAGAGGCGATTTACTTCGCATTTGCTGCGCTATACAAGTTCTTCATTCATTCAAGAAAGGTTTGTGGTCCAGGATGATCAGCCCAGTCCTCCCCATAAGACTAGTGCTACACTAACAGTTTAACAAGCCGGCGGGGACTTTTTACATGCTACCCCCCTGCAAAGTGCTGCGCTAGGCTTGGACCTTGTTGGCCTAGGCCAGGATACAGCGTTGAGTACACCACATACAAATTGGACTCCCACCAGATAATAAGACCCTTAGAAATAAGTGGGTCATATAATGCATGATGCAAGTAAAAGTGTGGCCATATGATTATCTCACCCCTTCCTTCAGATCGACTTCTAAACATCCATCAAGTCACTCCAGGAAAAAATATGAAAAAAATAGGAGGCCAAATCCTTAAAGTGGTAATTATTGAAATAAGATTTCAAAATAAAAATATGATATGAAAATTCAGCTTCCTGTTTGTTGTATTCCACCTTCTATTGTTCTTTGTAACTTCAAACTTTCTGTACAACATTGGCAACCACATTGTTCTTTTTGATCTGTGATTTATGCAAACTCTATATTGTCTTCACCTATAATATAAACATATTGAAGAAGAAAAAATAAAATATGCTTACATGAAATTAATGTGCAACAGCTCTAATCACCAGTGATATGAACATAAGTGCAAATAACTCTTCCCATCAATCCACTTCACCATGGTGAAATACCCGACATGCGAATAGACTCTCACTAGATACTCAGACCCTTGGATCTCAATGGGTCTTATCAGGCATGAAATATTGGGACATGACTCACAGGCACCTCCCTCTTTCTTTCAAATACATGTTCCAAACCACTTTAAATTTCTCCAGGAAAAATATAGTAGGAAAGACCAAAAGCAAAGCTCATAGTGTAGTAAACTAACCAAACCCATTTTTTCAATAAAAATATGCTTAAAGGAGTTACAAATTGTAGCAATCTTATCAGTAACATGAAATATGGCAGTTACTCAAGGTCCGGTTCCATTCACTTACATGTTTCGTCTCATAGACTTAAAAAAGTCCATGGGACAAAAACTGGCAAAGAAGTGATATTATGGATCACTGTTTTGATAATGTGTTGATAATGTTTTGATAATGAGTGCTAGTATTTTTAAAATCATACTGTGGGATCCTAGCCTAATTGGGATATTCTGCTGTCTACCCTTAAGCCTAGTACACACCAGTGGGTTTAACAAAAAAAGCCCTTCCTACACAACAATTAAGTTGTCTTAGGTTCTAAGTTCTCTTTTTTTCCCGAAGTAATTTCCTCCTTCCACCTTAATCAGGACATTGTTTTTTCATCTATATGTCCTACTCTAACACATTCCAGGGAAAAGGGTTTTGACTTTTGCCAAGCCACATCCGAATATACAGTGGATACTAACAAAAAATGTGGGTTGACTAACTCCAGCCAAGCGGCTTTGGGGGCAGCATGGTGCTTGGTTCAGTAGTTTAACAGCACACTTCTATCTGATGGTCCCTGGACTGATTATATGGACTTTCACTCTTTTGATTACATCATTGGCCACTTGTTAATGTTTTTTCCACTGATTTTGGCTTACGATTGTGGGAATAGTGATACTATACATTTTTTTGTGATCTATTATAATCTACAACTTGCTGTTCCTGCCTTATAATTTTATCTCTATGATTGTCTGTGGCGGTACTCCCCGCCATATTTGGTTGGGTTCTGGTGCCCTAGTGCCAGCCCCCAGGCTTTGCAATTGGATGCCCTGTGATCCGCAATATTAATTGCTGCCCTACTATTGTATTGGGTCCAGAGGATGCCAGAAAAGATGAAACATTAATCGGGTGACCAGAAATTCACAGACTCGACATCCGATATGCTGATTATGCATATACTTCTGGCATCTGTAGTAGGGCATTTACCTCAGATTTTGTCTATCACTTTAGGATCACGTTAGGGCATTTTATGTTGGTATTTTAATCAATGTATTTTAATCTATACATATAAATGTACTATGTTTTATAAGTGTGTGTGGGCTCCCATATTGAGCCTATAAAGTAATTTTTAGTTAGTTAGTCAACCTGCTTTTTTTGGTATTCGCATTCCAGTGAATTTTCTCACCACTGTCTTGATGTGGTACACAGAGAATATCCCATCTGTAGGGATAAAGTGAGTTTCAAATTAACAATTTTCTGATTTGTTGTCAGAGTATCGCTTTAAACTGTAACAAAAACTTAATCTCTAAAAAAGGAGAGTGTGTTATTAGCTAGTTTCGGTCTCCCTACATATGCAAACTGCTAATTGGCTACTGTCTAAGCCAGGGGTGCCCAACCAGTGGCCCGGGGGCCACATGTGGCCCGCGGAGCCCTCTGATGTGGCCCGCGACCTCCTGCTTTGGGATGGAATATAATACTGTTATTAAAGATCAGTTTATTACTAAAAATTTCTAAAATCACCGTGTATATATGGGCATATCTTTTCTGCAGTGGTTACTGGGCTGCTTTAAAACTGATCCGCAGGTGCAAAGCAGTTTACCTGCGGGGTACATGCACTGAGTAATAGACTTATGTTATTACCCACGAGTTTGGTGAGCTTTCTGAAAGTGCACCAAACCTGCAGAATATAAGAAAAATCTATTGCAAAGTGCAGGAAAGCCAAAGGTACCCGTGGTGCGGGTAAACTGCAGCGCATTAGTGTGAAAGCAGCCTTGAGCTCCTTTCACATGATCAGTTCGACAGTCTGACCAATTGGACCCTCCATTCACCTCTAAGTAGTGGCTAAAAAGTATAGTGGACTGTGTCCTTGCATATGCAGAGTGGACACGGACATGCCATCCACCTGCTCATTGTGGCCCGCGACCGATTACTAAGTCGCTTAAGTGGCCCTCGCTCTTCAAAAGGTTGGGCACCCCTGGTCTAAGCCAACGCCCTATGTTGATTTATACAATTATCCACAGTAACTCACAGAATAGATGTTTGATATTGAGTTGGTACATCACACTTGTGTCTGGTGTCTTCTCATTATCCTGTGCTCAGAGTAACCCGAGCCAGCAGAGGAGAAACAAAAGTCTGTGACAGATTTAACCCCTGCAGGGCCGGCGCAACCACCAGGCGGACCAAGCGGCCGCTTGGGGCGGGCAGGTCCGCAGCCTGGGATGGGGCGAAAAAATGACCTTACCAGAATCGTGGCTGTATGATTTTTCAAAAGCCGCGCCTCCGACGTCTTCTGTTCCATTATAGGCGGAACATTCAGCTTCCCAGGAGGCACTGTGTTCAGTATCCGCCTATCACGGAGGCCCTCTCGTCCTGTGTTTGGTGTCCACCTATCACGGAGGCCCTCTCGTCCTCGGAACACAGTGCCTCATGGGAAGCTGAATGTTCCACCTATCACGGAACAGAAGACGTCGGAGGCGCGGCTTTTGAAAAATCGTACAGCCGCGATTCTGGTAAGGTAAGCTGTTACTGTTAGGTTACACGGCCGCGATTCGCATGGGATAAGGTAAGGGCACGATCTGGTCATGTAATGGGGCAGGTCTGGTCATGTAATGGGGCACGGTCTGGTCATGTAATGGGGCAGGTCTGGCATGTAATGGGGCACAGTCTGGTCATGTAATGGGGCAGGTCTGGCATGTAATGGGGCACAGTCTGGTCATGTAATGGGGCACAGTCTGGTCATGTAATGGGGCAGGTCTGGCATGTAATGAGGCAGGTCTGGCATGTAATGGGGCACAGTCTGGTCATGTAATGGGGCAGGTCTGGCATGTAATGGGGCACAGTCTGGTCATGTAATGGGGCACAGTCTGGTCATGTAATGGGGCAGGTCTGGCATGTAATGGGGCAGGTCTGGCATGTAATGGGGCAAGTCTGGCATGTAATGGGGCACAGTCTGGTCATGTAATGGGGCAGGTCTGGCATGTAATGGGGCACAGTCTGGTCATGTAATGGGGCACAGTCTGGTCATGTAATGGGGCAGGTCTGGCATGTAATGGGGCACAGTCTGGTCATGTAATGGGGCACAGTCTGGTCATGTAATGGGGCAGGTCTGGCATGTAATGGGGCACAGTCTGGTCATGTAATGGGGCAGGTCTGGTCATGTAATGGGGCAGGTCTGGTCATGTAATGGGGCAGGTTTGGCATGTAATGGGGCAGGTCTGGCATGTAATGGGGCACAGTCTGGTCATGTAATGGGGCAGGTCTGGCATGTAATGGGGCACAGTCTGGTCACAGTCTGGTCATGTAATGGGGCACAGTCTGGTCATGTAATGGGGCAGGTCTACTATTTCCCGCCAAAATGGAGCTTCGCTTGTGTAGGCAGAAATCCTTGCACCGGCCCTGAACCCCTGGGGTATTATCAAGTAACTCAATGCCGTCTCTCATTCCACTCTTTACAGATGGATTAAAAAATAATTTGAGCCTATAGTCTACAGCAGTGGTCTCCAAACTATGACCCAAAACTTTTCTTGACTTTATCCGCCATTGGAGCACTTTGCCTCCCACTGATACTAGATACAATTTTCTCCCACTGACACCAACGATGGGCGTATTTCTTACTACTGACATCAACAATGGGGTGCTATATCTCCCATTAACGCCAACAATGGGGCAATATTCCTCATACTGACACCAACGATGAGGGACTATTTCTCCCACTGACATCAACAAAGGGAAACTATTACTCCCGCCAATACCAAAGATGCATTGTTTACTCCCACTGACACCTAAACAATTTGTCTCTCATAGTGGTTACAGTCCAACTCCCCCAAAGTTTGAAAGACCCTAAACTGGCCCCTTGTTAAGAAAGTTTGGAGATCCATGGTGTACAGGATAACGTTCCACCTTCCTTGGTAAAGGCATCCTCAACCAAATCTGTTAGTGCAGGGGTGTCAAACACAAGGCCCGCGGGCCGAATCCGGCCCTCCAAGCCATTTCATGTGGCCCTTGCCCTCCTCTGGTCCTCAAAACCCTTACTTTCAAGCAATACATCCAGCTTCTTCCCAGCAGCAAATAAGGAAAGGGGGGTACACTGATGTAAGGGAGAGGGGGGGGGGACTCAACGTCTGATAGTGGGGTGGCATTTAACATCTAATGTAAGGGGAGGGGATGCGCTGGACATCTAGCCTTAACGGATACAACCGGTCCTTTTGAGGGCAATCGTAATGCTGATGCGGCCCTCAATGAAATTGAGTTTGACACCCCTGTGTTAGTGCTTCATGGTTTTCTTACCATCGGGTGGGTGTGTCCCAGATTTACAAGGTCGCCACTTGGTCTTCTGCTCACATGTTTGGTAAGTTTTACCAGGCACATGTGCTGCCCTCAGCTGATTCTAGTTTTAGTCGTAAGGTTCTTCAAGCTACTCTGAAGCTGCAAAAGCTCCTGCTACAGTGTGCCCAGTATTCATTCATATGCAAATCACTACATTGCTACATAATTTCCAGAATATCTAGTTGTTTCCCCACTTTACAGATTTCTGCTTATTAAGCCCTGTACACACGATCGGTTTGTCTGATGAAAGAAAATAAAACATGTTTTACAATTTTTCTATGGATAAAAAAACAATAGAAAAAAAATCGTCTGTGTGGAAGTACATCGGTCAAAAATCCATGCATGCTCAGAATCAAGTCGACGCATGCTCGGAAGCATTGAACTTAATTTTTCTCAGCGCGTTGTAGTGTTTTACGTCACCGCGTTTGGGCACGGTCGGATTTTTGACCGATGGTGTGTAGGCAAGACTGATGAAAGTCAGCTTCATTGAATATCCAATGAAAAAATCCATCGGATTAGATTCCATCAGATATCCGATTGTGTGTACAGGGTTTCAGAGTTGTATGGTACTGTCCAATATATTTATAATGAGAATTCCAATGACTTAATAAACTTTTCCCACCTGCTTTAAGGATATTATATATATTGCCTAGGGGGATGCATTGTGGAATTCAGTCATTGTTAATATGCTACTGGAAAGTTTACTTTTATAATAAATCCTTGTACTAAAAGCATATAATTTGTATACCATGGTCTGATATGTTTAAAAAAATGATAGCTGGGTCTACATTTTCACTCCATCGTGCTGATGGACATAACAACTTACAATGTATAAATTCATATTGTATTAGGGCGTCAAATCCTTAAAAAAAAAAAAGAAGAAACACTGCTTTATCGGGGTATTGCGCGCACCCCTAAAGTTATAATGTTAAAGTTATAAAAAAATGTTATAACATTTTATTTCTTACATTTTTGGTGTCTTGCCCGGCGTCCATCGTCCGGTCCGGCATCTGTCTGCGGCCTCGGTGGTGTCTTCTTCTCGAGACGAATCCCAGCTTCCCGCGCTCAGTTTGAACGCCTCCGCCGACATATACCGAGTGCAGTACACTCGGGTACATTCGGCCAGGCTCGGCTTCGCTCGTGCTCTGTGACGTTTATGCGTGAGCACGAGCAAAGCCGATCCTAGCCGAATGTACCCGAGTGTACTGCACTTCAAACTGAGCGCGGGAAGCGGGTATCGGCGTATATCGCGTACCCATGAAAAAAGTGTGCGGTATACGCCGATAAATACGGTACTCCTTTTCCTTTAATTTCTTCACTAGTGTCATGACTGTTGGGAAAAAGTCTTTAATTCATTTTTTTTCACAGAGACATTTTTTAAAACCATTGGAGCTGCCTTATATTCATTCTTTAAACACTACTTGGTACAGTTTTTCCTCGTGGATTTCCTTGTTTCATTTTTTCTGCATTTAATACATTACATGGCATATATGAGAGATTTTCCCTTGTTTACCCAGTACAACATGGCTGCCATTTATTTAATTTGTTTGAGGACAAGCCTTGAGTTACTCTGGCTATTGGCAGGTTCTGTGTCCTGTGGAATATCCAAAGCTCTTGTATTGTTTAACCTTGCTTTGCCTTGTCACTTTAGGAAAGGAAGCAGAAGTAAATGTTTGATTGTTCGTAGTTAATGTGTTCCTCCTAATATTCCATACAAACCATTTCTCATACATGAGGTGCAGTACAAGCCTTGCATCTGCTGGCCCCTTACATCCTGAACAGAAGAGTGCTGTTGAAAGAAGTGTGCGTTGTATGGGAGACACTGAGCATCAGTTCATCCTCAGGGAGGGCTTTGTGTATACAACATACAGAGGCAGGTGAGTTAAGCCTCAAACAGGTGTCCACCATCCAAACATTGCCTGATAAACAAAGGCAAGCTGGATAGCATTGATCATTCTGGGACAACTGATGCAGAAGAACCACTTTCCTTTAATAATAGTGGCTCTTTCTCTTCCATTGTTACATTTTCTGTGCTGAAATAATAATGTCTGAAATGTAATAATGTCAATCCTTGGGAGTTTGTTTATCTTAGATTATTAATGCCAACTGTAGCCAATACTTTTTGTTGTATTATTTTTCATAGTCTTGCATAGATATGTAAGGTTTTCAGGTTTTAATGTGTTTTTTTTTGGAGGGGGGGGCACTATGTCAGTTTTTTATTGCTGTTTGTATCCCTACTGGGCTGCGAAACGTGAAGGAATAATCTTGAATTGGGACATCTATTCCTATGACTATTCTGTGAATAACACAAAAGAATCTTAAAATGGATGTAAACCCGGGGAAAAAAAAAGATGTTGATGTCACAATATACAGTATAAGATTTCCTATCATCTGTGCCCAGTTCTGAGCAATCCTCTTTGAGGCCGGGTTCACACCTATGCGAATTGGTTGCAGCTTAAACCGCATCCAATTTGCATAACATACATAGGTTTCAATGAGGCTGGCTCACATATGTGTGATGCATTCGCACTGCGCATTGCCGAAAAACGTGTGCATTTTCTAGGCATTGCGGTGCGGCTCAGGTGCGAATTCAGGCCCATTATCTTCTATGGGCACGCATCTGATTCGCAGATGTGTTCATTTCTCTTCAGGATTTCTCTCATTCTCCTCAAAACACTTCCCCCTCCCCTCCCCTCTCCCAGGTCTCGAAATTCGCAGCTAAAACGGAGATGATCTGCTGAACAGTTCTCCTATCTCTCTGCAGAGAGAAGAGAGCTGAAATTCGCACCGCACTAGTGTGAATCTGGCCTTATTGTTCAGTGGAATAAAACGGACTTACAGAGAAAAATCTTAGTCCATTCCGCCCCCTTGCGGTGAGGGACAGGTTATTTACATATCTCATGCACTAGCCTGGAGACAGGCATTATTTTTTAATTCCCACCCCCACTCCTTTTCTGAAGTCATGCGGTTACCCTTCTGGGTTTTGACTGGATGTTAGTGATCATAGCAGAATTTAGTGTAAGGAATACTTAGGAAAAAATTTATGATGACAAGGGGAGTGTAGAGGAGGGCGGGAAGTCTACTGACATCACGACTCCGCCCACAGAGCTCCAGACAACAGATCCACCCACAGAATCTGCAGTTTTTCAGTTCTTATAACAGACAGACGGGAGACATTTGACAGGTAAGGATACAAGCAGGAGGCATGTATATCCTTATAGATCAGCACTATGGCAGTAGTTTAGAAAGTATGGGAGTAGGTTTACATCCACTTTAAACCTTGGATGAGATTTTTAAGGCACATAATAAAACATGAATATAAATATTAAACTCTTGCATTTATTAGTACTAAAAGATTAAAAACAATGACAAGATATACAATACAACATGGTTTTAAAAGATATGGACCATCAGACCATTAGTCCTCAAAGAAATGTCTCATACATGCAATGACGCTGTTTTTAGTACATGCATAAAAAACCCAACGTGTTTCAACTCCAAAGTGTCTTCTTCAGTTAAAAAAAACTCATGCTGAATTCTAAAATACAAACATGAATCAAAAATAGCATAGAATAGGAACACTGTAAATTATGTAACAAAAATCTCATGCTTTCATACATCACAAAAAATGGATACTGATTTATGTTACAGAAACAGGTAGCGTCAAATGAATGGAACATAACTAATTTCCTATACTGATCACATTGCAGCAAAATTGAGCATAGTAGAGGTTTAGCGTTATAAGCAGAATAATGTTTGTATCAAGTCTAGTAAGAGCTGGTTGATTTAAAACCATTTCAGCGAATTGCTGTGGCTGCCAAAAGGAGGGCATGTTTAAGGGGGACCAAAAGGCCCAAAGTGGTTGACTTAGGAGCTATTTCCGCTCTTTATCGGGCAAGTGCATTGTGTTTGGCAGACAATTTGAAGGTTATTAACTGGATCGTAGGAATGTATGTATTGAGAGTGAATGTTTGTTCATTGAATGAGGTAAGGAGGTTATAGTATAGACTATTGTGTCTTCCTGCTAGACTGGCATAGATATAGCTTCTTTGTCTGTGGTGTGAGTGGGGTCCAGGGGTGGAATGGAGAGAAGAGGGGGATGGGTGGATAGAAAGGGAGGGAGAAGAAAAAAAAAGGGGGGTGACCGGAGTAGGGAAGTGTGACGCCTACGCCGTCAATTTCACTAGAATTGAGAATAGTCAATAACAATGGAGAATTCTCAGTTTAAACCACCAGTTAACTCTATATTTGTACAGAGAGTGAGGGGTTAGTTCATCACATTCTCCTGGAGACTATCTCGCTTCAGTGGTACTGTGAATGTACTATAGGTAGAAGATGATATCTGGAAACTCTGAGTACAGTCACTAAACATAAGATACTGGGGACAAGATCCTATGGTAATAGCATACACAGCTTAAATAGCAATTGTGAGTTCAAGCTTGAAATGACTGATAGCTATGGTACTTGCGGTTATGGAGGCTGTGAGCTTAGTAATTCTTCCAACAGAGAGAGAGCAGGGATTCAGGAGGAACGTAGAGGCTGTAGAGTGTCAGCTCTGTGGTCTAGGTCCAGGGATCCGGTTGGATAGAGAGCTGGCGTTGCAACCATCTGTCTCCTTACAGGCAGGAAGGGAAAGAGGTACTCCAATGGAGTTGTTCGGGTCACAGATGGCGGCGGGTGTCGACTTCAATAACCGAACACCCAGCCGCCATCGGAGAGGGTTTAAATAACCCGCCCAACATGGGAAACGAGCGAGCGCGCTTCCGCGTTCCAGCTTGGAACGCAGGGACGCAGGGCGCACGGGAAGTGACGCGACAAGGCATTGGATGGAGCGCAGCTGTCAAAAGAAGGTACAGCTGCGCTCGTTTTATGTAGAGTAACGCCGATGGCGTTACATACTCCCCTCCTCAAAGGGGTCCCAAAAATACAACCAGAAGGTGACGGCCGGTCAGGGTATCTGCGGTGAAAATGCTTGATGAGTCTAGGAGCATGAATGTGAGAGGAATCTTCCCAAGAGTCATCAAGATGGCTGTAGCCTTTCCAACGAATTAAATATTGGAGGGAGGAACCTTGTCTCTTGGAATCTAGAATTTTTTCTATCTCGTATTCGGTCTCACCGAGAACCTCAACAGGAGAAGGGGGTTGAGGAACTCTGTTAGGGAAGGGATTAGGTATGAAAGGTTTAATAAGTGAGACATGGAAAGAAGGATGTATCTTCCAATCTGAAGGTAGAAGTAGTTTTACGGTGTTGTTGTTAATGAGATGTGAAATGGAGAAAGGACCAGTGAACTGGCGTCCTAGTTTCTTTGAGGGGATATTAAGACGTAAATTTCGAGTAGAAAGCCAAACTAAATCACCAACTTTGTATCTTGGAGGAGCAGTTCTATGGGAGTCGTAGTATCTTTTCTGTCTTTGTTGGGCTGCACGGAGATTAGCATGGAGTATTTCTGAAGTCCTCCTTAAGTTTGAGAGGTAATGCTCTACAGCAGGAACACTGTTAGGGAGAACAGAGGTTGGTGCAGATTTGGGATGGAAGCCATAGTTAGCGTAGAAAGGAGAAAATCCGGAGGAAGAACTGGAGGCGTTATTATACGCAAATTCAGCGTGAGGAAGAAATTGAAGCCAGTCGTCCTGTAAATGGGTGCAATAACAGCGTAAGTATTGTTCGAGTGTTTGATTAACCCGTTCCGTCTGACCGTTTGTCTGGGGATGATAGGCAGTGGACATACGATGATCAATTCGTAAGGCTTGGCAAAGCGCTCTCCAGAATCTGGAAATTAATTGGGTGCCCCGGTCTGAGATAATCTGGGAGGGAAGGCCATGTAACTTAAGAACATTCTCTAGGAAGGCTTGTGCGGTCTCGAAAGAGGTTGGTATCTTCTTTAATGGAATGAAGTGAGCCATCTTTGTTAATAAATCGACAGTAACCATAATTGTGTTGGCACCTTGAGACCTGGGGAGGTCGACTATGAAATCCAGGGAGACAACATCCCAGGGTCTTTCTGGAATAGGAATAGACATAAGAAGACCATAGGGTGGCTTCCTGGAATGTTTGTTGGTAGCACATATGACACATGAATTAACATAATCAGTGACTGTCTGTGAGAGCCTAGGCCACCAGTAATCTCTTTTAATTAAGCGAATGGTCTTACTGATTCCTGGATGACCTGCCAGTGGAGCATCATGAAGTTGTTTGAGGAGAGTAGGTTGTAAAGCAGGAGGAACGTAAACTTTATTGTTGAATGTAAATAACCCGTTAGGTTGTCTCTTGAGACCCGGGGGCATTGGGGGAACCCCAGTAGGGAGAGATTGGAGAAGTAAGTGTAGGAAGGGAACAGAAGCTCCAATGAAGCGATCAAGTGGAATTATCGAAGAGGGAGGAGTCTCAATTGTGTGAGTATCATGCATTCGTGACAATGAGTCAGCCTTGACATTTTCTGTACCAGGACGATAAGAAATGTTGAAGTCAAACCTGTCAAAGAATAAACTCCACCTAACTTGACGGGAGGATAGGGTCTTGCAGGCCTTTAGATGTTGCAAATTGCAATGATCTGTAAGGATGGTGATGGGGTGTTTAGAACCCTCCAAAAGATGTCTCCAATTGCTCAAAGCATCCTTTATGGCGAGGAGTTCCTTCTCTCCAATAGGATAGTTCATCTCGGCAGGTAATAGAGTCCTGGAATAGAAAGCCACCGGATGCAGAGGATCCGAAAGAGTAGATCGTTGGGAGAGTACAGCACCCAAGGCAAAGTGTGAGGCATCTACCTCCAATGTGAAGTGACAAAGTGGGTTAGGAAGTTGTAGATTTGGGGCGGAAGTGAAACTAAGCTTCAAGAGGTCAAAAGAATTCTGTGCGTCATCCGACCAGGAGAAAGGTGTCTTAGAACTAGTGAGACTGTTTAGTGGTTTCACTATCGCGGAGAAGTCTTTAATAAACTTTCTATAGTAATTTGAAAATCCGAGGAACCGTTGTAGTGCTTTCCTGGAATGGGGAACGGGCCAAGACAGAATGCACTCAACTTTTGATGATTCCATCTGTATTCCGTTTGGAGTAATTAGATACCCAAGGAAAGAGATGCTGCGTTGACTGAAAACACACTTTTCAAGTTTGGCATATAAAGAATGTGTTCTCAGTCTGGCCAAAACCCAACGCACATGTTTGATGTGTTCTTCAGGAGAATCTGAGTAAATTAAGATGTCGTCCAAATAAATCACAACGCAAACGTCTAACAAATCTCGAAAAATGTCATTGATAAACCATTGGAACGTTGCGGGTGCATTGCATAATCCGAAGGGCATTACAGTATATTCAAAGAGCCCATAACGTGTCTTAAAGGCTGTTTTCCACTCATCACCTGAGCGGATTCTCACAAGATTGTAGGCACCCCTAAGATCTAGTTTAGTGAAGAGTTTTGAGGTTTGGAGACGCTCGATGAGTTCCGGAATCAGTGGTAGTGGGTATCTATTCTTTATGGTGATGTTATTGAGTGCGCGGTAGTCGATGATTGGTCGGAGTGAGCCATCTTTATTTTTTACAAAGAACATTGCTGAGCTTGCTGGAGAAGTAGAGGGTCTGATGAATCCCTTTTTAAGGTTCTCATCGATGTAATCCTTGAGGTGTACAAGTTCTGGTTGGGATAACGGATAGATCCTTGCGGTAGGAATCGGACTGTCAGGTATAAGGTCTATGGGGCAGTCATAGATCCTATGTGGGGGAAGTTTGTTAGCCATGGTCTTGCTAAAAACATCTGCGAAGTCATGTAAATAAAGTGGGAGATCAGAAGGATAGTTGTTTGTGATAGAGGTGGAACATAGAGGATAACAAGTCTCCTTACAGTGAATGGACCGTAGATCTAAGGAACTAGTAGACCATAGAAAGGTTGGTTGATGAAGACGAAGCCATGGTATACCGAGAATTATAGGGAATATAGGTGATGAGATAACATCAAAAGCAAGGGTCTCAGTATGACCTGAACCACAAGTGACAAGAAGGGGGGAAGTTTGGAAGGATATAGGACCTGTTGAGGAACTAGAACCATCAATAAAAGTGAGTGACACAGGGGTTTGCTTGCACACACACGGTATTTTATTAGATTCTACAATTTTTGAATCAATAAAGTTGCCACAGGCTCCGCTGTCGACCATTGCATCAATGGAAATCCTTTCTAGACCCCACTGTAAAGTAAGAAGAATGATAATATAGCGGTTTGAAATAGTACCAGTAAATTTAAGCTTGTTAAGTTGGTGATCTTTACCTTCCGAATTCCTCTTGAGAAGGGGGCAGGTGGAGACAATGTGGTCAGGGCCAGAGCAGTACAAACAGAGGTTTTGGTCTTTGCGGCGTTGTTTCTCAGCTGCGCTTAAAGGCCCTCTAATGGCACGAGTTCCATAGGAAGCTCCTTGGGAGGAGATCTGGCTCTCCTAAAAGGTGTAGGAGGAAAAGCATTCGCACGTTCAGCTCTTCTCTCACGGAGACGGCGATCGATAGTAATGGAGAGTTGCATTAGGTCCTCTAAAGATGTTGGAAGTTCAATGCGTGCAATCTCGTCCTTTAAAGCTTCTGTCAAGCCAAGCCGGAATTGGTTCCTGAGTGCAATATCTGACCACTGGGTCTCTCTGCACCAACATTTGAATTCTGAAATGTAGTCTTCCACTGGTCTTTTCCCTTGCTTGAGACTTCTGATGGAATTCTCAGCGGTTAACTGTTTATTGGGATCCTCGTAAAGGAGGGACATTTCTGTGAGGAAGGTGTCGAAAGCCCCCAGCAGATCACCATGCTCTTCTAGATAGGCGTCGGCCCAGACTCTAGGTTCACCCCGGAGATATGAGATAAGGGTGAGAATTCTTACCCTATCAGAATAATAGGTACGGGGACGTAGTTCAAACATCAATCGACATGAACTAATAAATTGGCGAAAAAGTTTCCTGTCTCCAGAGAAAGGTTCAGGCGCACAGACTTTTGGTTCTGGTCTCTCTCTGGCCTGGGCAAAGTTCTGTTGGCGGAGAGTTTCATTCTCTAAACGTATCTCATTTAAAGAGTTAGTTAGAGTATCCACCCTTTGTGTCAGTCCCAATAAGTGATTTGTTAGATCGGCGGGATCCATAATCTTTTAAATATATATATATATATATATTTTTTTTTTTTTTCTAGGGTTCGGTTATTCTGTGACGCCTACGCCGTCAATTTCACTAGAATTGAGAATAGTCAATAACAATGGAGAATTCTCAGTTTAAACCACCAGTTAACTCTATATTTGTACAGAGAGTGAGGGGTTAGTTCATCACATTCTCCTGGAGACTATCTCGCTTCAGTGGTACTGTGAATGTACTATAGGTAGAAGATGATATCTGGAAACTCTGAGTACAGTCACTAAACATAAGATACTGGGGACAAGATCCTATAGTAATAGCATACACAGCTTAAATAGCAATTGTGAGTTCAAGCTTGAAATGACTGATAGCTATGGTACTTGCGGTTATGGAGGCTGTGAGCTTAGTAATTCTTCCAACAGAGAGAGAGCAGGGATTCAGGAGGAACGTAGAGGCTGTAGAGTGTCAGCTCTGTGGTCTAGGTCCAGGGATCCGGATGGATAGAGAGCTGGCGTTGCAACCATCTGTCTCCTTACAGGCAGGAAGGGAAAGAGGTACTCCAATGGAGTTGTTCGGGTCACAGATGGCGGCGGGTGTCGACTTCAATAACCGAACACCCAGCCGCCATCGGAGAGGGTTTAAATAACCCGCCCAACATGGGAAACGAGCGAACGCGCTTCCGCGTTCCAGCTTGGAACGCAGGGACGCAGGGCGCACGGGAAGTGACGCGACAAGGCATTGGATGGAGCGCAGCTGTCAAAAGAAGGTACAGCTGCGCTCGTTTTATGTAGAGTAACGCCGATGGCGTTACAGGAAGATAGTTGGTGGGGGTGAGCAAGGAGTACGGAGGGGATGGGTTGGTTACCATCTCTCTCTCCCTCTGTGGGAGTGGGTGAGGGGACAGTTGGGTTTTGAGGGTTGCTAATAAGGGGTCAATATGATTTCAGTTGTGTGTTTTAAAGAATGTGGTGTATGAGATTGATCTTGAGGCAGTTTAACAACTTGCAGACCGCTGCACGCAGATGTACATCGATACAATGGCACAAGCAGGCACATTGGCGTACCTGTACATCCCTTTAAATTTGCAACCCAGTGGGCTGGCGCATGCGCCTTGTGAGCATGCTCGCAGGTCCCGGGAACTCGATGTACCCGGGTGGCACGCGATTGCGCTCAGCAAAGGCAGAACAGGGGGATCACTCCCTAGTACTGACTTAACCCCTGCAGCGCCACCTAATGGTTAACCCCATTCACTGCCAGTGTACTTTTTACAGTAATCAGTGCATTTTTATAGCACTGATCGCTGTAAAAATGACAGTGGTCCCAAAAATTTGTCAAAAGTGTCTAATGTGTCCGCCATAAAGTCACAGTCACAATAAAAATCGTCCAACCGCCGCCATTACTAGTAAAAAAAAAAAAAAAAGACAAAAAACGACCCCCTATTTTGTAGCTGCTATAACTTTTGTGCAAACCGATCAATAAATGCTTATTGCAATTTTTTTTTACCACAAATATGTAGAAAAATACGTATCGGCCTAAACTGAAGGAAACCATTTTTTTTTATAGCAAAAAGTAAAAAATATTGCATTTTTTTCTAAATTGTCGCTCTATTTTTGTTTATAGCGCAAAAAATAAAAAACACAGTGGTGGTCAAATACCTCCAAAAGAAATCTCTATTTGTGGGGAAAAAAGGATGTCAATTTGGTTTGGGAGCCATGTCGCACGGCTGCGCAATTGTCAGTTAAAGCGACGCAGTCCTGAATCGCAGAAAGTTGCCTGGACTTTGACCAGCAAAATGGTCCGGGGCTTAAGTGGTTACGTTGGAATATCTTGTAGGGCACTTACTTTTGGTATGTTGGGGGTGATAAGGTCATAGTTATCTGCCCTTGTCTGGAAGTGAGGTCCGCTATCCACAGCTTTAACCAAACAACCCACGTTCCCATAGCTGCATGGAACATGGATTTTACTACACAACTGGATCAGATCCAAGTCTCTTTTCCTATGATGTTTGTTGCATTTTAAGCTAATCTAGAGCTCTATGTTTCTGGGTTTCAATCCACTGTTGACGGTTGTACCTATATTGTCTGACCAGGCTCTTAAGGTTCGGAACACTGTTGTATAGGCTATTTTGAGCTTGAAAGTTCCATCTACTAACTGATATATTTTATTTAAATCTTAATTCCGCAAATTTTTTCCCAGGATATTTCAGAAGGAAAGCAAATCCTCCATTGGAAAAGTTATATTTCAAGCTAGTGTCATCACCGCTTCATCGACTAGAGGCAGGAATGCAGTGAACCAGCACCAGACTTTGATAGGGGTAAAGTTTTGCCAGGCCAGAGAGGCAATATTAGGAAAGAAGCTTGAGCGTAGCCAATTACACACAGTCGAAATTTCCGATGGAAAGGGTCAGATGGGAGCTTTTCATCAGATATTTCGACCGTGTGTATGCCCCATCTCACTTTTTCTGTCGGAATTTCTGACGGACTTAGATAGAGAGCAGGTTCTCTATTTTTCCATTGGCGTTTCTGACGGAGTTCCGACTGTGTGTACGTGGCATTAGTCCTTTGGGAGGGAACCCTCTATAGTATGTCCCTGATGGGAGGGACCTGATTCATCTGTGCACTCTGCACAGGATTCCCTCATGACCTGGCATAGGAGAGAAATATCTTTGGATAGAATCTGGACCATTCTTGCTGGTGATACTTCTTTCACTTGAAGCTTGTGTATCAATGGGACTGGCTGGGTTATAACAAACAGAAATCCATCAGTCACCACTGTACTCTTTAAATCAATACATACCTGCAAGATGAGTCTTTAATATATGAAGCAGGGGGATCTTTGCTAAATGGAGAACTCGTGGTGCAGGGTGTCTGAAAACAAGAATACATGAAAAGATATTAAGCATTAGTAGCTCCATAATAGTGCATCACATGGCTCTCCATTAACCACTTCAGCGACGGAAGAATTGGCTGCTCAATGACGGGCCATTTTTTTGCGATTCGGCACTGCATGGCTTTAACTGACAATTGTGCGGTCGCTGCACTTAAACAAAATGTATGTCCTTTTTTTTCCCACAAATAGAGCTTTCTTTTGGTGGTAATTGATCATCTCTGCAAATTACATTTTTTACACTATAAATTTAAAGAAGCAACAATTTAAAAAAAAAAAAAAAACACAATATTTTGTACTTTTCGCTATAATAAATATCCCCATTTTTATTTTTTTTTAAGCAATTTTTTTCTCAGTTTTACAGTGCACAGTGCGGCAGGAAAGTGCATTGGAAGCCCTGATTGGCTGAAGCAATGAAAGCTTTGCCCAATCAAGGCACATGACATGTCAAAGCCATAATTGGACACTGTGATGACTCTTATCTAATTATGGCAAATTGCTCTTAGTCCTACCCCACACTATAAAAGTATTCTGCTAATTGCGGTCATTTGCAGTGTGATATTGGCGTGTAGAGAGAAAGAACAGACTCTGTTCAGTGCTACTAGCGAGTAGTGTGCTATAGTGTACTATTGTGATTATATTGTGAGTGTAGTGTGTCAGTTTAGTGTGAATCTGGTGAGAGTAGTGCGACTTTAGTGTCATTTTATTTTGTCAGGGCAGTATATTTCAGCACGTTACTGCACATTTACTGCAGTATAGTGCAGTGCATTATTGAAGGCTTATCACAGTATATTTCAGTACGTTTTTGCACGTTTACAGCAGTATATTTCAGTGCGTTATTGCACATTTATCTCAATATATTGCAGTGCATTAGTGCACGTTTAACACAGTATAATTCATTGCGTTATTGCAGGCTTAACGCAGTAGACTGCAGTGCGTTAGTGCACATTTAAGGCAGTACATTGCAGTACGTTACTGTACGTTTACAGCAGTATATTATAAATGTAGTGGGTCATGCCATCATTGACTATTGTTAGCGATGCAGACCTGACTCCTCACCAGTGTTCCAGTGGTATTGTACTTTGTGTTGTATTTCTTAACAGCAATGCATTGTGGGACTGGAAGTGCCAGGAGAAACGGACTCCATTGACAATTGTAGGAACAGACTATATTTCCCACAATGCTCTGCCTTTCTGCAGCACATGACACCTCTGCACGGCCTTATGGGGGAGGTTACTTAAAGGAAGGGAGGAGCTGTTTTCAGTCTCTTGGGATCTACGTTCTCCCCTCTGCGGAACAGGGAAGAGCAACCGCAGTCAAGCAGCTAGGCCTGAAGCCTGGAAGGGGATCCATCCAGAGACTAACCATCTGGAGAGGAACCAGACTGAGTGCCTGCAGTTCATGCTTTCAGAAGACCGGGGAAACTCACCAGCTGATTAACGTAACAGTGGGGAGCTGTCGACCCGGAGATCGTGTGTTGCGGAGCTGTGACTGTTGGCACATGTTGTGTTCTTTTTAAGCAGAGAGGCCTAGTGTCGGGCAGTCACACTATCGGGATTGAAACTGACGCTGACTGGACAATCGGTCCACGAGCATTTGTGTTCTTCATACCCCTTTGACCAATTTAACTCACCTCTATGGTTTAACAAATTTAAATAAGTGCACCAACATTATCAACCGAGACTTCATCTTGTAGGAGCATTCTGAAGCTGTCTGAATCCACCCCTGGCCAAGGTCTTTTTGCACTTGTGTTTTATCAGACCACCCACTAGGGGAAGCTCGCGAGCATAGACTGCCAATAGTAACTTTTATATCTAGGAATATTACCGGTTTAGTTGAGGTCTGTTTTATTGGTTGACTCTTGCAAAAGGCCTTTGCAGAGTCATCAATTATATCATTGTCTATGTATGTTTAACCTGTTGTTAAATCTTATCCTACCCCTTTACCATATACCAAGTAAAGTTACCTATGGGGATTTAACTATATTTCCTGTGTGAGGTGTGTTTACTCCTGGAGCCGCAAGTTAAGAAGGTAACCACATTATTGTGTTGCATTGCATATTTTTATGTGTCATTGTGTCCCCAGCCAAGTGGGGGACACAATACTATTGCATCTGCCCTGGTGTGCCTAGGGAGGGTTTGAGCCACTTTAAGGGGGTGTACAAATTAATGAGAGTAGATCCCAAATCTATCCAGCGGCTCCTGAGGGGGTAGTGTTGAATGTGGGGGCTCATCCGGGATTTCTACTTCTCTAAAATAAATAAATAATGTCAGAACCAGCTATGGATGCTGCTGCCGCATTCAAGTGGTGCGAAGAAGAAAATGTCGACTGGAAGAATGGTCTAGTGGTGGAGATTAAAGGTGAAGTGTGGGCAGAAGATAAATTACATTTTTAGCCCTGGAGGTCCTATCTACAGACAGGAAACCATGGGTGGTGAACACGCGATTAGATAACACCAACCCTCACACCTATGCTGTATGTGAGTGGAAAAATTGACTTCCAGATTCTTTTCAAGGTGCCAATATAAAGACAGCAGACTGTGTAGAACTTCTCTTAATACATCCTAAAGAAGAACAAGATGGCCCTACTTCTTCTAGTACACTGTCCCCTAAAGGACCTGGAGAGAAAAAAGCGCAGGAGTCTGGCACCGCACCTTTAAAAACTCTTGGCCCAGGATTATGTGCCGTTTTGGGAGAAATTGTGGCCCAGTGTAAGAAGGACTCCCCAGAATATCTAATTGCAGGATATAGGAAGCTCAGAACCTTCTCAGGGAGACAGCCAGTTCCCTCCTCAGAGGATGAATTTGAAGAATGGTTTGATCATGCTACTCAGGCTCTGGAAGAGTGGGAAGTCCCTGAGAAGCACAAGAAACAAAGGATTATGGAGAGTCTAAGGCAGGGGTGTCCAAACTTTTCTCAAAGAGGGCCAGATTTGATGAAGTGAACATGTGTGAGGGCCGACTTTTTTGTCTGACATTCTTTACCATTAAAATGTGGTCTAAGTGTGTTCGTCCGAGCACTAATACACTGCCCAACAAGAATTCTCTTGCCTTTTGTGGCTGTGTGTGCACTTATTGTCATAAGTGCAGCCTGATCAATGCCCATCTGCAGACTCGGAAGGGCAGAGGGAGGGGGCGGGATGAGTGCCAACAGAATCTCTTGTTTACGCTGTGGCCTTTTCAATACAAAGTCCCGCCTCCTATGATAGACAGAACAGTCATCCAATGGCATCCCAGGAGACGGGACTTCCAATACGACGCTGCTGAGTAAACAGGAGATTCTCTTCATGTAATCTGACAGCGCTTGTCCTGCCCCCTCCCTGTCCCCTCTCCAAGGGCAGCGCCGATAAATACGGTATATATCTTTTGTGGTCCCAGGGGGCCATATTAAATCAACAGGGGGGCCGCATTTGGCCCACGGGCCGGACTTTGGACATGCCTAGTCTAAGGGGACCGGCATTACGTCATACGCAACCTTAAACTCAGCAAAACGGATTGTGTTGCACATGACTATCTAGACGTTTTACAGAGTGTCTTTGGAAGAACTGAAAACACTAGTGAACTTCACTATCAATTGGAGCACTGTTTCCAGAAACAAGGGAGAAGTTATCCGAATTTGTGGGTCGCGTAGATAAAATCTTGCACTAGATCCTGTTAAAGAAGGGAATGGATCCCATTAAAGTAGATGAGTTCAGAGCTCAACAAGTTATAAGGGGAGCCAAGCCCATGGATCCTATTGCCTTTCAGTTGCGAACTCAACAGGGAAAAGGAGTATTAATGTACCCCGAACTGATTCGGATGATTCGACAGAAAGAGGTTATACTGGACCAGAAGAGTAGGTACCAGCCTCCAGACCCCACAGCACGAGTTTTGTGTAGTGTCCACAGAGGATAGTGATCCTCAGGTTGAACTTCTGAGGACGCAGGTGTCCCAACTCATGGAAATGGTGGCTGCCTTGACCAATCATGCAGAAGTCTTCCCTTACCAAACCAGGAGGAAGAACCGGAGAAGCCTGCCTACAGGCAGGGTGATCCCCCAAGAAGGCCCAGAAGATTCATATTTTGTTTCAACTGTGGAGGAGTAGGACATACAAGGGAAGTTTGCCCCAGCCCTATTAAGGCCTCGTACACACGATCAAATCTGTCTGCTGGAAACGGTCTGCTAGACCGTTTCAGCAGACAGATTCGATCGTGTGTACGGGCAAACAGACGGATTTGGTCACCCGACAGATTTCAAAGCATGCTTTGAAATCTGTCGGCTGGGAACCCATCCGCCCGACATGTCTGCTGGTTAGTATGCTAACCAGCAGACATGTCTTCTCGCACACGCGCGCCGAATGATTTTCGACGCATGTGCGGAAGTGTTTTACTTCCTGGTGCAGTGACGTGGCGGCTTCAACGTCACCGCCACGTCACCGACACGTCAGCGCGGTCTGCTGGCGGGGATTTTGGTTTGCTCGTGTGTACACGCGAGCAAACCAAAATCCAAGCAGACAGATTTGTTCAAATGGATTGCCTCATGTGTACGAGGCCTTAGGCCAATCAACAAATGTACAAGCCGGCGGAAAACTTTAGAGGGCCCCGGTGAAGGAGTCAACCGGGTGCCCGCCTACTGTAGACAATTCCAAAATACAAAAGGAAATAGAGCAACAGAAGGAGGAAGAAAGGCCTCAACCATGTCATCTTACACCCCCTCCTAGCATGGATGGGTGGAAGCGAGAGGAAGCCCAAGTAAGAAGGAGTGAGGGTGTGGGTTACCAAGCAAAAAAAAGCACCCACACCCCGGAAGTTCCCAGAAAATTTAGTGGGGCCCTCCCCGTTAGGTTCTATCCAAGTAGAAGGGATCTACACCAAAGCCCTCCTGGACACTGGAGCTCAAGTGACCCTTCTATACAGAGACTTTTATGATAGATACCTCTCCCACTTACCCCTTAAAAAATTGGAAGAGCTGGAAATATGGGGTATAGGGACTCAAAGTTTCCCTTACGAAGGATATCTATCCATCCGTCTGACCTTCTATCCTCTTCGACACCTTAGCAGTAGTCTGCCCTCAGCCGCCAGGGGCCCACAAGAGCTCTTTCATTATAGGGACAAACACGGATCTAGTCGGAGGCTTTTGATTCCCCTAACTGAGGCAGCGAAAGTCCCATCAAGAAAGGTCCATCCAATGCTGCAGAGGTTTATCACCAGTTAGTGACGGAGAAGAAGGTACCTGAAGGAGGAGTGGGAAAAATCTGGCGGTTGCAGAAGACCACAAAGGTACTGCCAACCGGAGAGGTGACTTGCTTGAAGGCATCGGTGTAGCTTACTGGTCTCAGCCAGGCCCGTTCCTTATCTTTTGAGCCCGACTCTCGCTGGACATTTAGAAGGAATAGAAGTGATACCTGAAGTGATCCCGTTGAATGTCCTGAGGAGAAACCGCGGAAGGGTGTCGGTGAATACTACCAGTCCAGTGGTTGGGCCTAGGCCATTACTCACCAAGAATCCCCTGATGGCAGGGTGGGAAGAGAGGGTAAAGCCCAAGCAGAGTGCTGATTTGGGTGCGCGAAGAGTGCCACTCACAAGCAGCCCAATCCGCTTCCCTCTGAACCTTAGAAGAGGGAAAGAAGATTCAAGGAGCCCTTATGCTTCC
>JAJQKJ010000195.1:0-144137 GCA_029574335.1 Rana kukunoris | reverse complement strand
GGAGAAAAAGAAGGAAAAAAAAAAGGGAAAAAACAGGAGAGGGATGTAGGGGATCGAGAATACTAAGAAATGAAGAGGACATCAGACTCTTCAAGAATTCAGCCACATAGCATAATATGGAGTTAATACTCTTGGGACAGAAACATAGTTTAAAAAAGATAGTCTAAAGGTACACAGGTCCCCCAGGTCAGTAATACTAGGAGCTGGCAGGCAGTCAGTCCTCTGCCTCTACTCAACCAGATCTTTATAAGTCTGAGAGAATATGAAGAGGAACCAGGGCATCCATGTGTCGTGAAAGCGGTCGATGTTGTCATTGGACTGGGCTATCGTCTCCTCCATATAATAAACATCTGCTATTCTATGTAACCAGTCCCTAATAGAGGGAACCCAGGTGGTTTTCCAGAAAAGTGGTATAAGTGATTTAGCAGCATTCAGTAAGTGTTTGGTTAGGGAGTTCTTATATCTGCAAAAAGAGAAGCCTGAAATAAGGAGAAGACAGCAGACCGCATCCAAATTCAACCTTGTTTCCGTTATTTGCAATATCACCTTCCTCACTGAGTCCCAAAAGGGTGAGATAAGAGGACAGGCGTCAGAGGTTTGCGGAAACCAGGTATGCAATTTTGCCGGAGTCGCATACCAGTGCGGCAGCAGCTTGAAGGCCGTTTCCTGAGTTCTGGTGCTAAGAGAACATTTATGGGCAAAAAAACAGGCTTTAGACCACTGTTTATCAGTGATATTCTTAACCAATGCAGCAGACCAGCTCTCCCAAAAGCATTTTATTAAAACCACAACCCCTTACCAAAAAAGATCCAAAATGGTATTTTGATCTTTTGATTTAAAAAAAATATATATACTGTATACAGGCATACCCCAGTTTTAAGTACACAATTGGGTTTATTTACTAAAGCTGGAAAGTGCAAAACCAGGCCCACTTCTGCATAGAAACTAATAAGCTTCTAACCCCAGCTTGTTCAATTGAGCTTTGGTAATAAAACCTGGAAGCTCATTTGCTTTTATGCAGAAGTGAGCCTGATTTTGCACTTTCCAGCTTTAGAAAATAAACCCCATTGTGTACTTAAAACTGAGGTATGCCTCTATTTACTTCCAGTCTGGACCAGAAGTGACGTCATAAGGTTTCTCTGGTCCTCCAAAGCCATAGAGGTAATCTAATCAAAGCTCAACTACTCTTTGATCGCCTATGGGAGTAGCTGTCCGCACCGTCGGATCATTTCTCGGGCAAACCGGCAGAAACAGTAGTTCTGAGCAAAATCACTGAGCGGCAGGAGTGAGGGGCCATCCACTCCTGCAATTTTGGAAAGTGTTCCAGCGACTCATGAGCCGATTGGACCGCTTTCATGAGAAGGCCAGCTTCCGTATATATACGTATTGTGGTTGGCAAGTGGTGGGTTTGAAGGGACAACAATCCCCTGCCTTTTTATGCTTTTAGTGGAGTAGCTGTGTAGGTATGTCGGTAGATTCTGAAATTAATTTAAAATTGTTTCCCAACTGAAAGTGTATTTCCCATTTTTGCATTTAAATTTGAGAAAACCTTATATGTTCGTTATGTGTTCCCATTCACACAGCATACCTAAAAGAAAATTGTTTAGTTAAATATTTCTTACCTTTAAGAATATCTGAAAAGTCCTAAACTGGCCATGGATGGATCAAAATACCCTGCTGAACCTGCCAAATTTTAATCCATGTGTGGCTGCTTCTGAAGTCGATCTTACAAATTAATTTTGTGAAACAGGCTTGATGAAAAATGTGTCTCAATAAGCAGCCGCAGGCAATCGTCCCAGCCAGGAGGACTCCTCTATCCACCTCGCTTGTGTGTTTTTTTTTTTGTTCAGCCTATCTGTGGTGAGCTTTAGGGTACTTTCACACTTGGGCGTTGCGGACGTTGTCGGTAAAGCGCCGCTATTTTTAGTGATTTCAATGGGCAGTGGCACTTTAAGAGCCGTGTACTCACTGCTCCTACAACCTTTTTGAGTGGCCTGCCAGAGCACCGTTCCAGTGTGAAAAGGAAAAAAGGAGAAATCAACTGCGCTAAGATACAAAATTATATAAAAACAACCCAGTGCTAAATATAAAAATAAGGAGCTTCTAGGAGCTCAAAAGAAGCTGCACCTGACTGTACTAACAAACACAGTGTAAAACAATTGATAAAAAAAACAGAATGCGCTACTAACATAAATCGAAAGCAAAATAAGTGTCCACAAGTGATAATTCAAAACCAAATAAGTGTCCACAGGTGATAGTCATAAGACTAGTGTCCATTAGTCCAATCAAAAGAAACAAATGGAATTCACGGTTATATATGAAAAAAATCAACACCAGTGCAAAGAAATGTGAATAATGTTGATGAACACAGTGACACTCCAATTCAAAATAGTGCTGATAGAAGATCCTCCACCTTGCAGAAAAAAGATGGCCGCTTACCAGAACTCTGGTGGCCCCTTAATTAAAAGAGAACCCCAGATAGCGTGTGCTTATCCACTAGGAGGAAGATGTAAGGTCAGGTCACTTGTTGATCCCCATCGGCAGCAGAGCAGGATTGAATACTCGGAATGGATTGCCAAAGAGAAACAAAAAGGTCCACAATAGTGTAATACCGTCACTTTAAAATGTTATTAAAAAGACAAAAACTCACCCACATGAAACAAATTATAAACTGGCGTGTCAAGTTATGCTGGGATTCCGGCCGGAAATGGTCCAACAATACAAGTACCCGTCCAAGGAGGTGAGGAAAGAGGCACACAGCGGGGGATGATCCGGTGCAGCACACTATGATGGGCGGGATACTGACAGTTGCAGCGGCGATCGGGTCCGCGAGTCCCGCGGTCCCAGTCCTGGAGCTTCGGACTGGGTCACGGGAGCGCGCCACGGGCGCGCGCCCGTGACCCACGGCTGGGTACTAAAATCAATGTATATATACGTTGATGTGCCCAGCCGTGCCATTCTGCCGACGTATATGTGCAGTAGGCGGTCCTTAAGTGGTTAATATCATTTGGTCAGGCAATGCAATAGCACCTTTGTTGCCATTGTGCAATGTGCTGGGTGTTTAGTGTTTTCCTGCTTCTTTAACCACTTAAGACCCGGACCAATACGCTGGTAAATGACCCAAGGTGTTTTTGCGATTCGGCACTGCGTCGCTTTAACAGACAAAATTTGCGTCCTTTTCTTCCCACAAATAGAGCTTTCTTTTGGTGGTATTTGATCACCTCTGCGATTTTAATTTTTTGCGCTATATACAAAAATAAAGCGACATTTTTGAAAAAAAAACACTATTTTTTACTTTTTGTTAAAAAAAAAATCAAATAAACTAAATTTTAGTCAAACATTTAGGCCAAAATTTATTTAGCCACATGTCTTTAGTAAAAAAAAAAAAATCGCAATAAAAAAAATAGCTACCTAGCGGGAACAGCGACACTAATACAGCGATCAGAAAAATGATCGCTTAGTGACGCTGGCAATAGGGAGTGAAAGGGTTAACTAGGGCGGTGATCAGGGGGTTAAAACTTTATTAGGGGGGGTGGGGGGACTATCCTGAACCTAACACTAACTGTTTTTTACAGTGCCTGTCACACTGACACTAAATGCAGTGATTAAATCACTGCATTCAGTAACACTGTGACAGGGGGGTGGGGGGGGCGATCACAAGGGGTTAATATGCCTATGTGAGTGTGTGTCAGTGTTGTGTTGGTGCACACTTACTTGTGATGTCTTCTCTCATCAGCAGCGCTGGGAAACAGCGCTGCGATGAGAGAATACATCATTTCCTCCTTCCTGTGTAAACACAGGAGGAGGAAGTGACAGGCTGGGAGCGCGCTCCCATTGGCTGGGAGCGATCGCGGGGGGGGGGCGGATATCACGGACATCCGCCCGCAGATCCCGGATCGCTCCCAGAGGTAGGGAGACCCCCGCACGCCACGGAGGGGGTCCCGATGGGACCCCCGAACCGCACTCAGGCGGGGACGTAAATTTACGCCCTTGTGCCTGTACGAGCCATGTTGTGGCCGTATATGTGCGTGCGGGGGTCTTTAAGTGGTTAAGGAGGGTTGGGCTCCCTCCAGTCATCTGCCCTTCATCTATCCATCAGCATACATGTGCTTACACTGAGGAGACTCTATAAATTTTAGAGTTAGGGTCTGCAGTATACAGGGAGCCTTGACGGGGCCTGCAGCTTACGCATGTATTTGCAAATGTGTGCAACTAAGCCCCTGTTTTTAATGCACTGTTAGACAGGTGAATTTGGTTGGTTGCTGACTGGTTGGTAAGTTAAGCTTGGAAATTCTGTGTTTTTTTTACATGTGTCCACCCTTCCAGTGCCCCCTTGCTATGAAGACTAGTTATAGGTAGGGGCAGTGACATTTCTTTGTATTAATATCAATTGGGGAGGGGGTTTACCCTGCAGAAGGGCTGATTTGCCCTGTTTGTATTCCTATACTGTATTTTGTATTTTGCTAAAAACTGTATTTTAACTTAATATATTTTGATAAACATTTGTGTATATGTCATGGGCATACAAAATCAGTAGCACCATATTTTAATTCTACAAGCCATGTGCTTTGTATATATTTTGGTGGGTCTTTTACTAACTTTCAAAGCAGTACGTGAAAAAAAAGTGAAACAATTGCCAACAGTTTGTCACTAATGTGAACAATGGGAGGCAGGGCCTGATAGCAAAAGGGTTAAGTGTAATGGACAACTCTTATTAAGCTCACCATATATTGATTAAAATTCATTTAGGCTGGCAGGAACCAGCCAAATTTCAATCAGTGGCTGGCCATCGCTGTTCGACACAATCAGATCATTTGATCAGTTTCTGTTGAAGGAACATGTTGGAAACTTTTTCTCAATCAGCAGCCGATCAGTGTGTTATGACAGCAATGGGTGCCACTGTCAAAATTCAAGATCCTGGTGAGGAATTCCTTCAGCTTTACCCTGTGCACCACAGACCTTACTTTTTTTTATGACCGAGATCATGGGTATGTACACCTGAGAAGTGTATTGTACAGATTACAAAAAATAGTGGTCCTGCACACTTAGTAGAAGTTTGGATATGTTTACATGTTAGTGAATGATAGAAATATTCCAAATTCACATGTGTTGTATTTTGAAATTCTTACTACACATAAGCTATCACCATACTTTATAATTGTTTTGTTTTGTGATTATTCGAGTCATCTAATCTCTAATCAGATTCTCTTAAACATGTTCTGTTGAGCAAATTTTTCAAATGTTTTTGGTCGATTCAATGCATTGATCAAAAAAGGCACATATGCCTGGTCAAAAGCAGAAACAAACAATTATATTCTTGTCTTAGAAGTGCCACATTTTTTGCTGCTTGTGTAGAAATTGTTACTGTGTCTATTATACACTCCGGTTTCTCTTACCATCCTTAATTATCTGTTCCTTGAATAGGCACACATTTGTGAATACAATGGCTATCACACTGCTGAGCACTTTACAATGCTGGCTCACAATAGACTGCTTTACTTGCTCAGCTCCACATTCATTGAAGAATACACACTTTAATTAGACCGCAGATCCGGCCTTGGGCACAGCACTCAATCATCATGGTCCCAGAGTATTCAGCCACCCCTAGACTTATCAGGCACTAATAGATTTGACAGTTACCTGCTCGTAGTATGCAGTGTTCCTCATTAATGTTTAAAGCTCATCCTGTGTTGGTAGCCTTTGTCTGAACTATCTTTCCGGAACAATCCACCCAGTGCCGGTTAGTGGCCATTATAATGTGCGAAAAGTTTCAGATTCAAGTCTTTTTGATTAAAAAATACGTAGCAAACTGAACTTTCCTTTCTCAAACGGTTATTTAGCACTATGAACATCCTATCAGTTGAATTAATTAAAATGAACTTATTACTGTGAATCCTAGTCTCAGCTCTGCAGAAGCTTGTGGAATGTTCCCTCTTTAATAAATTGTTAAGAACTTGTGGTATAGTATATATAGTTAAAAAGATTGTAACTGAGTTGCTATCCTAAATTAGTAGTTCACTGTTTGGATATTATATTAAAATGTAAAACCGTGCATTCATTTACACATAATTTCAATTACTTCTAACCTACTCCTATTAATCTGTATGACATGAAGTTTGTTAACTTACTTTATGAAGATACTCACCCATTAACTTCCTTGCAGTTCTATGGTCACAATATAAACTTTCATGTTATAATTTCAGCATTGTAATAACAATGCAAACAATAGTTATAGACAGACCAATAAAGCTTGGTTAAAAAATCTACTTTCATATTGTGAGTTCTGCCTGTCTGCTGGTCATCTCTTTCTACAACTTCCTGGATTCCCTTCATGCTTTGAAGTTTCTCCTCTGCTGTTTACTTTTATTTTCTAAGGACAATGTATCCCATGATACCTCGCTGCCTGCAAGCAGTGATTCCTGTATTGATTCAACCTTTTGATTGGACCCTGGGCAAACATTTTCTTGGGCCTTCCCAAATCTTTTTCTTAACTATTTGCGGGCAGAGCAGGCTCAAGGTGAAGCTACCATGGGCCCCACAACAATGACTGGGCCCAGGACAACTGCCCTTTTTTCCCTGTGTTAAAGACAGCCCTGCTCTACTTCCTGAAACTCCTCCTCCTAAAAATAGAAGGCTTTGTGTGAATGGCTGAAAAGCTTTCAGCCCAAGTTGATTTTGTTTCGGCAGCAGACAGAAATCATTTGCCATTACTCAAACAGAAATGCTGGGGGGTGTTTTTGAAAGTGATTTCTCAACAAAATAAAGCATAGAGACATAGAGGGGTGAGTTTGCTTTCAATATTAAGAATGGATTAAATCGAGTTTTTGGTTTGTGGTGCTGAGATGAATTTAGGAAATGCAACTTGGGGTGCTAGAATATGCAAAGATGGATGAAACATCCCCAGGTTGACAGGAAGAGAGACAATAAAACATGGCAGGTAGATGATGTTGTTGAAGTGTCCAAGACATGTAAGAAACTGGCTAACCACCAGGCTCTATTGGTTACTAAAACATCACTTTTGGGTGTAAAATCCCTTCATATACGCTTTAAAATGTTATCACTGTCAACTTTCAAGGTTTCCTGTGTGTCGTGTCTGGTAGTAATAACCTGTGTTTTTTTTTTTTTTTTCAGTTCTATTTTTTTTTCTACTGGAAAAAAAATTAGCGTTTCAAGCTCCTAACTTACTTTAAAGTACATAATTGTTTCTCCCTGCCAGTACAAATATTAATGTATCTATATTTTATTATGCATGGCACTGAACTTGTGTACGCCGATTTGTTTTTCTAATTTCTGCAACTTTGTTTCTTCTTTATTGTCGCAAAAAAACAACAAAAAAAAAAGGAATGTTTTACAAAATAATTTTCAAGCTCAACAAATGTGTGCAAAGGGAGTGATAAAGAGATCATAAAATAAATTCATAAAGAAATACAGCATTCTGCTGGCCTGCAATAAAATGAAGAATTTCAAGGAGCTCTTTGTATTAAGCAGAGTGGGCTCATTTGCAATCAAACTCCTAGCAAAGCGATAAAACAGATCCAGACAAACCCATTCCAAAGCTGCAGGGATTATAGTTTAGCGCCTAATCAGCTGAGTAATTGAAAGAGTTATAAGTGCAACTCAACTTGTCAATTAGTTCAGAATGTGTTTCTCATTATACAAGAAAAAATATATAATTTAAAAATATGCTCATAACCGCGAGGTATACAGTAGATATAAATGCAGATTAGCTGAGACAGGATCAAAACAATTATTGCAATAAAAATAAAATTAACAACCTTGAAGCTTCTCAGATAAAGCCAACTTTTTTTGAGTAATTGCTTGGAGATGCATGCATTAAACTTCCAACTGAGAGCTTTTTATTGATATAAACTGTTAAATCTATGTCTGTTTACAGGCAGCCCAATGTCCTCTGTGATCATTTGTAAAAGAAAACCTTTCCTGAGAGGAACATGGAGGATGTCATTTGTAACTTTTTATTCTGAAAATGTCTGGCTGTCATGCTGACCTTGTACTTCAGCACTTCTAACTTTCCCTTGACTTTTCTGATATGTTTACTTGTTGTAGGTCAGGAACTTACAGTATTTTGAAGCCAAACCTTAAAGGGGTTGTAAAGATTTGTTTTTTATTTTCTACATAGGTTCCTTTAAGCCAGTGCATTGTTGGTTCACTTACCTTTTCCTTCGATTTCCCTTCTAAATGTTTATTTTTCTTTGTCTGAATTTCTCACTTCCTGTTTCTCCTAAGCAAGCTTGCCCCATCATATGAGCTGTTCTGGCTGGGGGTTATTAAGTTAGTTTTGCATATGAATGAGCATCAGTAACTCACAAATTCCATGGCTTAAATTGGCTCATTTAAGCCTGGGTTCACATATGTGTGAAAACCACATCCAATTTGCATGACATGTGAACAGGCATGGACTGACAAATCATGGGGCCCCCAGGCAATAGAAGATTATGGGGCCCCCGGGCTTACAGATGGCCACCACGCCAAGAGGCAGCACAGAGGCTGGGCAGCTCTGGATTTTCACATCAAAAGCTGTCCCTGGTTTTACTGAGCCTGGCAACCCTGATGAGGCCCCCTAGTGGCATGGGGCCCTCGGGCAGTGCCCGAGTGAGTCAATGGTCAGTCCGCCCCTGCATGTGAATGTGATTCTGGTTCTCAATGGAGTCAGTTCCTGCATGTCCTGGGTGGCCATGGTGTGCATTTTTGGGTCTGGTTCAGGTGCAAATTCAGGCAAAAATTTGGGCCTGATTCGCACCTAAACTGGTGAACCATGGCACACCAGACACTGGGCTACAAACCATGGCTGCACATATGTAAACCCGGCCTTACTGAATATGCAATTTAATGGCAGATAATGTACATGCAAATCCTGGAAAATAATTTGCATATGAATGAGCTGTGGACACACTATAGGAAGGGCAGAGTCTTTGTGGAACATAAATATGGGACAGTCCTGCACAGTCTGGAACTATTAGGAGTTATGGTAATGGTGGCTAGATAGCAGAGGTAGCATGGTCTATTAATGTAATATGTATATACAGTATAACACCACCATGTGCATTTAATACAGAAGTTGTGAAAATCATATAGCCATGTTATATATTCATAACACATGGCTTTGAGTTTTTTTTAGTACAACGATTGATTGAGTATAGTTTGTGTTTTATATTATTGTGGGGATAGGAAGAATGATATTTTGGTATCTGCAGTGCTGCAAAAACATATTATATACAGTACATATGTGGTCTGTTAAGGTTTCTTGCACATGGGCGTCCTAATTTAGCTAATAATGCTATTTAAGCACGTCTTACAGTCTCCTCCACGCTCTGAGAAAAACAGCGCTCATTGGCTGTTGAAACGCATCAGCGTGATGTCAGCATGTCTACCAGGAATCTCAGCAAGTTGATGCAGAAGTTCCAAACTCCCGGGGGAGGAGGGAACCCACCAAACCCAGCACCCCTCACGGGATCTAGCTGTGCCGGGCCGGCGGGGTCCATTTCCCCCCAACGGAGTACAGTAATGAGTACATAGATCTGCTACAGGCAGGAGGAACCAAGATAGATATAGATATATAAGAAATTGCAAACATAAATGCAAAAGAACAATTGTGCTAATATTGTAACAACCTATTGAACATTTGTTTAAGCGTTTGGGTGTACTATTATTGGTAAACAAAGTGCACAAAATTTGGATGTCTGATGAAGGAAGGCTAAGGTGCGTTCCAACTGCTAACAATAGATGAAACAGACTATCATCTATACAGTGAAGCAAAACAGAAAATGTGTCCCAGATGGGAATACCTGCCATCGAACCTGTATGTAAACAGTTAGAATAAGTGGAAAAGAAAGAAGGAGAAATGAAAAAAAAGAAAAGAAAGAAAAGATACAAAAGAAAGAGAAAAAACAAAAAGAACCATCGCAATAATAGACGGTGTGGAACTCGCTCAACCACACAAACCCGAGTCATCAAGGCATGACAGAAGTCTGAGATAAGTATCTTGTCCATGGTTCCCAGATAGCTTCATGTTTGTTGACAGTATCCAATAGGATGCTAACTGTTTTCTCCTGGGCCATGATCCATGATATCTTCCTTTTGACCAAGAGGAAGGACACGCATCAGCGTGATGTCAGCATGTCTACCAGGAATCACTAGCTGAAACTCCCTGGGTATTGCCTGTCTTCACTATATGCTTCCTACTAAATCGATTGGCTGCCGGACCACACGGATTACATGTGGAACTATCTGCCGTTCGTACAGCCTCACCGCAGCACGTGCTATACAGTGGGGAGGCTCTCTTCTCCTGCATGTGCGGTGCGCAGCGCACCCTGAGCTTCGTTTCTAGCTGTGAGTATAATGGGGCAGGGAAATTCCACGCAGAAGGAGAACGGAAACCAATGACTTGGTGGGAACTGGGCCGATCTGCCCTGTAGGCTCACTGTGCAAGCCGGTTAGGGCCCCGCAAAGCTGCGGATGGACCCCCAAATTACTAGAGGCCCTGACTGGTGAGAAGTCATTTTCCGCCCCTCACCCCGCTTCCCAACTCGCTGGCTGCATGGGAGAAGAGGTAAGAAGTCAGCACCCCCGCTTCTCACTTTAATGTAAGATGTAATTTCCGACAGCAGAAAGAACACCCCCTCCCCCCGCTTTTCAACTCTAATCTTTAATGTGACATGCCCCCGCTTCTCAACTTTAATTTGACATGTTACTTTGCTTAGGGCCCCAGGGAGGTCAGGATCAGCACTGGGTGAGAATATTTACTTCCATCTTATGCTCCACACTATGGAGGTAACAGTCTGTCCCCTGTGTTATTTTCTCCCCTACATCTGCAGCCCTGATATACATCTGCCTCATGGAAGCCTATACAAGTACAGTTCAATGTACCATATAGTGTGTCGGACTTACTGAATTGTGCATACCTGCCTTAATCACGCCTGTGTCTCTCCATGGACTATGAGTAATACTGTTATTGTGATCGGCAAGCACTCTCTTTCTCTGACATATGACAGACATACCCCTTCGCATCCACCCAGCCAATACCCTCAATTCAGAAGTGACTTCTTTGAATAACAGCATATATAGCTCTTTGGAAATCCCCTTGTTCACAGGACTGTACATATTACCTAATCATTTCCATCTTCAAATAAGCCCTGTTTCCTCTGACCCGTGCTTTATTACCAAGGTACTTGAATTTAGTGTGTATGGTGACTGGGCTATGCATGTGTGATGCGCAGCTGCGATTCCTTTGATTTTAATCACTTGACAACGTTGTCTTTTTATATGTGACACCACTCTGCTGTTTTGTCACTTCTTTTTCTATGTTTTTTTGCTGCATGTTTTTTCTATTTAATAAAATGCATTGATTTTTCCAGAGTGTTCTGCTATTGGTCTTCTTTGGGGGAACCTCATTCTCTCGTTTTGTTATATGCGTTTTGACCATCAGAACTGCATTCCTTGCGGATGAACTTGGAACTCATTGAACTATTTACAGTTACATTATTATTAATTTAATTATTTGGTTCATCCAGGCCAACACCATATAATTCTTGCACAGGTGCGGCCGATCTTCCTTTTCTGGGGAACCCCTGCGGTGCTTCAGGCTCCTCCTTTTTGCCCCCACGGAAAGCCGATTTACATGGGGGCACCCGTGTGGGTTTGCTCCTGAGCCCCACTGCTCCGTCCATTGACACAGACAGCAGGACTCGGCCCTGCCCCTGGCTCCCGTGTCATTTGATTGGCAGCAGTGGAAAACCAAAGGTCCCTGCTGCTAACAATCTATCCAATGAGGACCTGAGACAGCAGCTGGAGCTGCTGGGCTCATGCTTATTGCTGGAACGATCATGTTCAGGTAAGAAAAAGGGGGGCCCTGAGGGGCAGCAGTAGCACAGAAGGATTTTCACCCTAATGCATAGAATACAGACTTTACAACTCCTTTATCCACTTCAGCCCAAGAAGAATTTGCCCCCTTTATGACCGGACCATTTTTTGAAATATGGCACTGCATCACTTTAACTGACAATTGCGCTGTCATGCAACGCTTTAACCAAAACAAATAGGGCCAGATTCAGGTAGGAGAGCGATTCTTTATTTTGGAGTAACGTTTCTCATTTACGTTACTCCGCCGAAACTTTAGGAGCAAGTACTGTTATTCACATAGCACTTGCTCCTAAAGTTGCGGCGGCGTAGCGAAAATGAGCCGGCGGAATTCAATTTGGGCGGGTAGGGGGCGTGTATTATTTAAACTAGGTGCGATCACGCGGCGAACGTACTGCGCATGCGTCGACTGTCAGTGCGCATGCTCCAAATTCTGTCAGTGAACGTCAATGACGTCAATCCCCATTCACGGACGTTTTACGCAAATGACGCGAACATTTTTAAATTTGACGTGATGACGACGGCCATACTTAACATAGGATACTCCACCTAGGGGGCATGTTTTTCTTTACGCCGCGTATCGCTTACGGAAACGTCAGAAAGTCACTGCGTCGGGCCCGAGTACGATCGTGAATTGCCGATTCTCGCTGATTAACATATTATCGGCGTTAATCAGCGGGAATGCCTTGAGCACCATTTTTAAAATTGCAGTTCCGATACGACGGCGAAATACAATTACGCCGCTTGTATTGGAACTCCAACCCGGCGTTTCTTGTTTTCTGCTTACAGAAAACATAAACGCCAGCTCAAAGTGAGAGTTATGCTGGCGTATCACTGATACTCCAGCCTAACTCTACCTGAATCTGGCCCATAGACTTTACTTTCGGTGGTATTTGATTACTTCTGAAAAAGAGGGGTGTACTGCGCTAATTCAATAAATAGTAAAGCGGCAACTGAAAATGTTATACAACACTAATAATAATGGTCAAAGGAAGAGCTGCGCTGTTGTAAGCTAAAATGTGACACAAGTGACAATGAAGTGCTAGATAAATATCAATTAAAATTATGAAACACGACTGAGTGAAAAAAAATTATCTCTGTAAATAGGTCTATAAGATAACAAGAAGGGGTTGATTCCTAAATTAGGTAGAAACCTGAAAATTATCAAATGAATAAATAGCAGTCCGTGTGGACAAACCAAAAAAATCATTAGGAATACCATTAACAATAGCGTCAAAGGTAAAAAAAAATTATATATTAAAAAATACTAATGCAGAGTGTCCATATAAACTTAAATATCCAATAGTCCAGGAAAAAGTGCTGGCAGGATAGTGCCTCCACCAAACAATAACACTGCCGCTTACCAGATGGATGTGATCTCTAATTATAGGAGATCAATATGCGCATATGGTTGATATCCCAGCCTGGGGTCTCTATTGCTAGCATAAATTCCTCAGTGTAGTTCAATATTGCATAGAAGATGTCTCAAACAACGTAGCAATTCAGGATACACCACATAAAAAAAGGAAGGGACTGGCATAGCGTAAAACCCTTAAAAATTTCACCTGCAGATAGCAAGGAAAGAAAATCAGAAATGGCAGGAATGTTCCATCGCAGCTAAATGCAGCTAATCGCAACGTACAACTGCAAGTAAACGCTGTGCCTGGATTTTCTGAATTTAAAAATAACAAAGCATTCTTTTAACTGTGGCAGAACAGCCGCCCGTGTGAAATGGGCCTTATAGTTAGAAGGCCCTGCACTTATTTAATGGACACTGCTGTGAAAAACACACACCCTAAAGATTCTACAAGGTATGGTCAAAATTATGTGAGCAAAAATCCAAATTATTGAAGTTCAGATGCTTCTAGTGAGGTGTGTAATTAATAGTAAAGCATACAGAGCAGTTTGGGAAATGATGCCCTTCCAATCCAGTTTGGAGAAAGACTTTTTCGGTTCCAGTATTACTGTGCGCAGATCGAGGTCCAGAAAGAAGGTTTGATATGTTTGGCATGAAGGAACTTGGGAGTCCTGAATTCAACACTAAGGCCCCTTTCAGACTGGGGTGGGAGCCGCGGTGGCATTATAGCACCGCTAAAAATAGCGGAGCTATACCGTCGGGTTTGCCGCGGGAATCGCCCGCTAGCGGTGCGGTATTAACTGCCCGCTAGCAGCCGATAAAAGGGTTAATACTGCCCGCAATGCGCCTCTATAGAGGCACATTGCAGGCGGTATTGCCGTGGTTTCCCATTGTTTTCAATGGGAAGGAGCGGTAAACATGGCGCTCCTCTCACCGCTCCAAAGATGCTGCTGACATGAGATTTTTTTCTCTCCTGCCAGCGCATCACCTCAGTGTGAAAGCCTTAGGGCTTTCACATTAAGTATGCAGTGAAGGACTTTTTAAGGCATTATAGCAGCGCTATTTTTAGCGCTGTACCGCCTGAAAAACTCCTTAATGTGAAGCCAGGTCGTCTTCTCCAATTTGTAAAGGTACCTGACCTTTACAAATGCTCTTTTTGGCTGAATGGGATCAAATTCGAGACGTGCCAAGGCTGTTAGGGTTACAACTCCTTTAAGATATTGAACAGAGCATGTATAGGCAGTCCATGACAGCCAGGTGTCAAATTTGTCTTCCCTGTTATGAAGCGTAGCTATCAAACTCTCCATGGATCAACATTTATTTAACCTAGATGACTAGTGACTCAAAGACGGCAAAGATGTTTGCTTCCGTAGATCAGGGTGCAGGTACAGGCAGCATTCAGTAAGTGAACTGTCAGTGAGTTTTTGTAACAACATAGGGGCATTAAATTGATATGTAACAGATAGGCCAGTGGGTCTGTGCCAAGATTTACAGAGGTCATTTAAAACAATATACTCTTGACTCCCTTCCAGAACTGACATGTTTTTAATTTTTTTTTTTCAATAGTTTTTATTTAACAACAGAAGAAAAAAATAACAGATATATTCACAAAGTTGCAGGTAGAGCCCGCAGTTAACGTCAGACAGAGCAATAAATCCAAAGACACACTACAAGTTGAAGATAAGAAGGATCAGATGTATCTCAGCAAGTTGATGCAGAAGTTCCAAACTCCCGGGGGAGGAGGGAACCCACCAAACCCAGCACCCCTCACGGGATCTAGCTGTGCCGGGCCGGCGGGGTCCATTTCCCCCCAACGGAGTACAGTAATGAGTACATAGATCTGCTACAGGCAGGAGGAACCAAGATAGATATAGATATATAAGAAATTGCAAACATAAATGCAAAAGAACAATTGTGCTAATATTGTAACAACCTATTGAACATTTGTTTAAGCGTTTGGGTGAACTATTATTGGTAAACAAAGTGCACAAAATTTGGATGTCTGATGAAGGAAGGCTAAGGTGCGTTCCAACTGCTAACAATAGATGAAACAGACTATCATCTATACAGTGAAGCAAAACAGAAAATGTGTCCCAGATGGGAATACCTGCCATCGAACCTGTATGTAAACAGTTAGAATAAGTGGAAAAGAAAGAAGGAGAAATGAAAAAAAAGAAAAGAAAGAAAAGATACAAAAGAAAGAGAAAAAACAAAAAGAACCATCGCAATAATAGACGGTGTGGAACTCGCTCAACCACACAAACCCGAGTCATCAAGGCATGGCAGAAGTCTGAGATAAGTATCTTGTCCATGGTTCCCAGATAGCTTCATGTTTGTTGACAGTATCCAATAGGATGCTAACTGTTTTCTCCTGGGCCATGATCCATGATATCTTCCTTTTGACCAAGAGGAAGGACACCGTGGGTTGCTTCCAAGCGCGAGCAATCGTCAGCTTGGCCCCAAGGAAAATAAACATGATCAGACGTTGGGCTAGTTTAGGAATCTTAGGGATAGGAAAGTTTAAGAGGGCTTAATGAGGAGACTGTTGGATTGGAAAGCCCGTAATTTTCCTAATGATGTGGAACATCTTATTCCATAAGCCCCTGATCCTGGGGCAATCCCACCACACATGGATTGTCGCCCCAATATGTCCGCAATTACGGAAGCACAAAGTTTCCTTTTTTTTTTAAACAAAACTGGAGTTTTTATAGTTATTAGCAATATTTGAAATGTTTGTTGCGTTGTTGCTGCTTTGCCACTTGGATTCTGCATCTGGGAATATGGATCCGAGATATGTCTACATTCATTTTTGTGTTTGTACTTTTGCATATATTTTATGTGAGACTGGTGCAGAGACACTTTTTGCCAGAACATGCATCTGTGGCTCCACTATAGAGATCCCCAGTGTCTGTGCTTGCCTGAGGCCAAACGTTTATTAAGCTCTTCCTCCCCGTCTTTACTTGTCCACTTGAAATGTCGGGGTCAAATCCTTTTATAGTAGGTTCATAAAGGAACATTGATAGAAACCTAAAACATTATTTATTTAAACAATAAATGCAATTAAGATGGTCAGACACTACACAACCTCAGTGTATAATCTCTGTCCAACTTGACAAGTTGTTGTGAGACTTGACACATGTGAAGTCGCATGACAAGTCAAAACCCATGTATTTCAATGTTCCCCGTTCTAATTGGTGTGACTCCAAAAAAGATTCTTGCACTACTTTGTTCCAACTTCGGTGCAAATGGTTCTCACATGGTTGCATGTCATCGCATCAAAAATCACATTGCAAAGTCGCATTGTAAATCACGCAACTTTGGGGTTAAAATAGTGAAAACAGAGCTTTAGGAAGACGCACTGTAAGAATAACTTCTATTTGTAGTAAATCAAACAGGCTCTTGCAATGAATCTAATTTATGGAAGATCTAACTGATTGACCAGTGTATTGTCACCTTTAAAGATATGAAAAAAGGACTTTGTAAACACTTCTCTGTTTGTATTGCATTGAAAGATTTGGTTAAGAAAAATAAACATTCAAATATATATTAGAAGAATAAGAATGAGCTTAGCATCAAAAGGGGATAAATTAACTGAGAACAGATACTAATTGGTTAGCAAGACACACCCAATAAATTAAATTAAGTAATTGCATTGGGCGTGCGCTGATATCAATGAGAAGATCCCTTGCGTTGGGAGGATTTTTAGATTTACTTTTGCGATGCGTGTCAGCTCAATGCGCCCAATCAATGATTTATCCGGCGCACCAATTAAGGTATGAACTGGCGCAGCGCAGTGTTTTTAGTAAATCAGCCCCTATGTGTATATATTTATATATCTATATAAATATATGTGTCTATCTATCTATCTATCTATCTATCTATCTATCTATCTATCTATCTATCTATCTATCTATCGATCTATCTATATACAGTAAAACCTTGGTTTGCTAGCATAATTCATTCCAGAAACATGCTTGTAATCCAAAGCACTTGTATATCAAAGCTTTTTTTTTACAGGGTATAAAAGAGAAGAGAGGCACCTCTAAGGTCTCGTACACACGAGGCAATTCATTTGTTCAAATCGGTCGGACCGACCGATTTGAACAAATCTGTATCTTTGGATTTTGGTTTGCTCGCGTGTACACACGAGCAAACCAAAATCCCTGCCAGCAGACGGCGCGCTGACGTGTCGGTGATGTGGCGGTGACGTTGACGCCGCCATGTCACCGCACCATGAAGTAAAACACTTCCGCGCATGCGCCGAATCCATTTGGCGCTGGTGCGAGACGACATGTCTGCTGGTAAGTGTACTAACCAGCAGACATGTCGGGCGGACGGGTTCCCACCCGATAGATTTCAAAGCATGCTTTGAAATCTGTCGGGTGGCCAAATCCGTCGGCTCGCCCATACACACGATCGAATCTGTCTGCTGGGACGGTCTAGCAGACCGTTTCCAGCAGACAGATTTGATCGTGTGTACGCGGCCTAAGGCTGCGTACACACGATCAAATCTATCTGCTGGAAACGGTCGGCCCGACCATCCCAGCAGACAGATTCGACCGTGTGTATGGGCGAGCCGATGGATTTGGCCACCCGACAGATTTCAAAGCATGCTTTGAAATCTGTCGGCTGGGAATCTGTCCGCCCGTCTGCTGGTTAGTACGCAAACATGTCTTCTCGCACACGCACCGAATGGTTTCGACGCATGCGCGGAAGTGTTTTACTTCCTGGTGCGGTGACGTGGCGGCGTCAACGTCACCGTGCCGTCTGGCGGCGGGGATTTTGGTTTGATCGTGTGTACACGATCAAACCAATATGTCCCCAGCAGACAGATTTGTTCAAATCGGTCGGCCCGACCGATTTGAACAAATCTGTCTGCTCGTGTGTACGCGGCCTTAGTGTAGCTGTAAGTTGCTAAATGTTGTACCTTCATTAAATGTAACCATATTGCTACACTTAGAGGCTCCTCTCTTCTCTTTTTATACTCAGTTGTGACATGACGCCACTCTTATATCAAGACATTGCTTGTATATCAAGGCAACATTTATTAAAACATTTTGGTTGTCTTGCAAAACGCTCTCATATATATACACACACACACATTTAGATCTTAAAAAAAAAAAATATGAGAAAATATGAATAACAAATCATTTGTAGAATATTTAGTGGTAGTCACCCTCAAAGTGATCAACGGGTCTCTATTAGAAAGTTTGATCTATATGCAAAAGATAAACAAATGTATGCTTATATATGCAATTTATAGTCCATAAGCATAGAGCTGAAACAATATACATAACATCAATTATATATAAATTGTGCATAATTACATAGCTCACAATGAACAAATGATTTCTAAGTAGTCTACCAAATATAATTAAATGTGTATTAGAATGTAAGAAACACTTTTAATTATACTTCATCACAAAATGAGAAACATATAATCCTCATATTCCCAAACACAGATTAATGCAGCCATTAATGCAACTACAAGATATACATACCTGAAATAAACATAAATATAGAAGAAACAGTAGTAAAAAAAAAAAAACAACAGGATCCAAAAGAGTATAATCAGACTATTTTCATCTTGGAGTGAGTGCAAACATTGTGGAACAAAGGGGGAGAGGTGCATGACATTCCATTTGTGCCACAAACTAACTGCCTACTTTCTATTATTCCATCCTCACCCAAAAAATCCAGGAATATATAACTAGATCTGACTAATTTATGTGCAGACACCACCTAAATTATATAAGAAACAGTTGACAGTTTCAAGGTGATCCTGTCGAGATCCTGGGAAAAGGAAGAAAAAAAGAGGCATGGGAAGGGGAAGATGAAGGGGAAGGTAAAAGAGGAAGGAAACAAAGGGAAGAATGGGTAAAGGAAATGAAGCAGTGGGCCAGAAGGGGAAGGAGAGTAAATGGAAAAATAGGGGAAACAGAGCCCACTGGGCATTTTGGCTAGGTCAACCTGAGTGTACATTGCCTACCATCAGGATTGTTGAGTTCCAGGGGGTCATGGAAGGGTCCTTCCTCTTGGGGAAGGGCCATGTGACACACCCTAAGTGCACTTGTTTGTGTGTTTTCACATATACTGTATTTATTGGCGTATAACACTCACTTTTTTATCCTGAAAATAGAGGGTAAACTGTGCCTGTGTGTTATACGCATGGGGCTGTGGAAAGTTTTTTCCTGAAACTTCCCTCTTAAAGTTAGGGTGCGTGTTATACACCGATAAATACGGTACTTTTTTGGATCATGTGAACACACTGCCCAACACACCGATCATTTGCCCAATACACTGCAAGCTTGAAAAACAAATTCAGTGCAACCAATGACTAAATGACAATATCCAGCTCTTTCGAGCATGTGCAATTGCGTACTACTATGTGCGACTACTGTGCCAACAAACAAAAAATATATACATATGAGTAACAGTGTTCAGCTCTCTCAAGCATATAAATAAATAAATAAATGAATAACTATATACCAATGTCCAACTCTCTCGAGTGTGTGATACTATGTGCAACTATTATACCAACAACCAAATATAAATAAATAAATATGCATATCAATATCATAAACCATATGTGCAAAAAATATGCATGAAAGTTCATAAATGTTCATAACACATACCGGTTGACGTGGAAATCACAACTTCACAGTTAGAGTCCAATAAGGGAATAATTATGATAATTAATCCTGGTGTTGTGTTTCTACTTCTTCCACCCGACAGAAATAAGTGCTACCACCACCAACTGCTGAAATGCGCACTCACCAGACTCCAGTTGATAATGGGCCCCAAACTTATTCCGTTCCTGTCAGTGGATATGTGCTCCTTGCTCCTCTCACAAAGTGTTCCTTAGTGCCTCAAAAAACAAGGGGCTAATCATGGTGTAGTACGTAAAAAAGGTTTTTTTTATTTAAAAAGATAAAATCATACTACTCACAAGGGAGGTGCTTTGAACCAGCACCTAGTATCTTTGGCAGTATCGGGCATGAACAGCCGCTTACCAGTGTGTTTTGGGGTGCGTGCCCGGCTCCTGCTTCACTGTGGTCCCACAGGTCAAAAACACTCCCTCTATGCGTTATCCACCTGGCTTCTACGCGTTTCGCAAATATGCGGGATCAGGAAAGCTCAAAAAACTCTTAAAAAAGTCTGAAACAAATAAAGCTTTTACAAAAAATACCATATAATATAGTGATATATTGCGCTAACCAGAATAAACCAAAAGGTAAAAAAACAAGCCGCCAACACAACAAAATTGGATAATTTGTGGAGAAAAATGAGTGAAAAGTGTAGCGCTAATAAGGGGGTCACTTGCAAGGTGTCCCCATGTGATATGAGAAATAGTAATCAAACCATGCCAGTCAGAAAATAATTTTTCTCCTTGTGAGGATGTGAGAACATACACACTCGAAATGAAAATAATAAAAAATTGTATCAACCTTAGAGTGGTCCCTGTGTATGTCCTTAAGACTAATAGATATTCAAATCAATCAGTCCGGACCGACATTGGGAAAAAAACAATCAAAAAGGTAAGTGATAAACCAGTGATATGTGACTTCCTATAGGTGGATAACAAAAATATGAGCCAACAGATAACACAAAAATATATCAATCATGTGACTTGTGAAAAAAGTCCTGCGACAAGAGAGTGTCTATGGCACAAAAAGTCCTCTGTGGATATTGCAGGGTCACTGAACGTAAGGATTTTAATCCCAGCATCTAATAGGAGTGACACGTAAGTATTCCTTCAAGATCACCTTAGATGCAGTATATAGATCAAGCAATACTCTCCACACTTTGCACAAATATAGATGGGTAACCTTACCGGATAAGGTGGACCCTCATCACACCATATGGCGGGGGGTCTTAAGAGCTTTCACAGACCGATTGTCTGATCCGGATAACACCAAGTTTGTGGTCATAGGTATGAGTGGTTCCCCAGGGTGCGTCTGTGTCCACAGGTTGGAATTTCACACTAGGGTAGTGCACAGCAGTAACTCTCAAGCGCGAAAATAGAAAAGAAAAAAAGGGAACAAAGGCTCCTCATAGCGTAAAAAAGTTGAGTTTTAATTAAAAACAGTCCAAAGTCACACACAATGTGATAGGAATCAGACAAAAAAATGTATTAAAGAACCACACTCGTGTAGAATCATAACAAGTAAATGAATATAAAAATGAAAAAAGGACAAAAACAGCAATTCTCCCCCTTTGATGGAAGGACAAGAGTGTTTCAAAAATGCAGTGGAGATTGGCATAGAATCTGCAACCCGACCGGTTTCGTCTGAAAGAGACTTCAACTGGGGTGTATAGTGTAGACTCACCACTCACCTGCATTTATATAAAGTGATTCTGCCCCAATGAGACCACCTGTACCTCTCCTTCCATCTGCACTGGCGTGCGTGTCAGGATCTATCTCCATCGCCATATTGCGTTCCAAACGCCGGAAGTGGCGAGGCGAAAAACGTCACTGCGCAGCCCAGGCTGGTATCCCATCCACCAATAGGGGGACTGTGCCTGTATGTACGATCAGCGTGACGTGTGACGTCATTCGTGTGCGCGGCGGTGCGCAGAACGTTATACTTAGACATGTGCTTCAAGTTGCACGCCATTGGTCCAGCCTTCAAAAGGGTGGGTGTCTCCTAAGCGACGCATAACGTCATTCCCGTGTGCCACGGTGCGCTCCACCCTGCGGTCCACGACGCGTCCAACTACCTGGACGGGCATCACATGGTGCGGAAGTGTTCCGGAGAGCTGCGTTCCACCAAAATAGACATGCGCTCCACCGGGTCCACAGATGATCGTACTGTTTCAGGATATATAACGCATCCGACCGGGTACCCAGTCAGAGTGTAATATCTGAGATAGTTAGAGAGCTCAAAGATATGCTTATATGAGCTAAAATGCGAAAAAGAGCAAAAAAAAAAAAAAAAGAGGAAAACATTCGGTCTCACGGGGGGCAAGAAGCGATAAATGTGAGAACAACCTAGTTACCCATCTGACAGATGGTAAAAGGGGGATAACATATGTATATATAAACATACATACAAATACATATACAGGAACAAAAAACAAAGCAAAAATTATAATATGAATATATATACCCACATTAAACAAGTATAAGCTTCAGAGGTGTATATACATAGATGATACCTATATGGTCACATCGTAATGCCTAAATGACCATCAATACATAATAAACACATTTCAAGATTGATTAATAAAAGCATTGACGTCCCATTCAACGTTCAAACCATATGGCACATAACTTTTAAGTAAGTAAATCCAGTAAACTTCCAACTTAGACACACCCCGGGTGCTGGGTTCACCCCTCCAGTGGGGGACAAATTTGTCTATAATCTGGAAGCTCGTACCTTCAAGTTTTTTATTGTGTTTGTTGAGGTAGTGTCTAGGCACCGTATGTTTAGTGCAACCTTTTTTGATCTTAGAAATGTGTTCACCTACCCTTGTGGAAAAACTCCGTATGGTACGACCAACGTACTGTTTTCCACAAGGGCAGGTGATAAGGTAAACTATATGCGTGGTGGCACAAGTAAAAAATAGTTTCATAGGGTACTCGATCCCTGTATGTGTAGATTTAAAGCTTACTGATTTTTTCCTCCCATGTAAATTATGAACACATACCTTACATTTCCTACACGGATGGAAACCCTTGGAGAGAGGAAAAAAGGAGGGTTTTACAGGAGGGTCTGGGATGTTGGGGGCAACTTGATTTTTTAAAGATCTAGCCCCTCTATAAATCACCGCCGCGTTTGTCGGAAGTGATGGTCCCAGAACACAATCTTCCCTCAGAATCCTCCAATGTCTACTGATAATATTCTTAATCTCTCTGTGTTGTGCAGAAAAAGTTGTAAAGAAAGAATTCTTAAATTTCATTTCTTGAGTGGTCCTTTGTTTCTCTATTGTCAATGTGTTACGATCAATCCTCCCAATCCTCGCTATTTCATTGTCCAATCCCTGTCTCGGGTAACCCTTAACCAAAAACCTCTGCTTTAGAACCTCTGCTTGGACATAAAAGTCTCGGGTGTCTGAACAGTTGCGTCTTATGCGTAGCAATTGGCTGCGTGGAACAGACTTCAGCCAAGCAGGATGATGGCAGCTGTCTGTCGGGATATATCCATTGCGATCAGTATCCTTAAAATAGGTTTTAGTTGTCAACCGATCGCCCTGGGCCTGGATCTCCAAATCCAGAAAGTGGATACTTGAGAGACTTGCCTCGTATGTGAGGCTGATTCCAACCTCATTGGAGTTTAAAGTGGACATAAATTGGTCCAGGGACTCTCGGTCACCTTTCCATAAGAGGAGGATGTCGTCTATGTATCGAACCCAGAGAATGATCTCTGGTCGATTATAAGCATAGACGACATCCTCCTCCCATTTGGCCATGAAGATGTTTGCAAGGCTGGGGGCAAACTTGGCCCCCATCGCTACGCCCTTTTGTTGTAGATAGAATTCTCCATCATACCAAAAATAATTGTTTAAGGTAGCAAACCTCAACAAATCCAAAACAAAATGTTTCTGAATGTTAGGGAGGTAGTCAACACGCTCCAAAAAACATTCCACCGCCCGGAACCCTAATTCGTGGGCGATACTAGTGTACAGAGAAGCGACGTCCGCTGTTACTAGCATGACGTCGCTACTATACACAGTACTTTCGAGTCTTGCAATAGTATGTCTCGTATCCTTTAAGTACGACGGTATACTTCTAACAATTGGCTGTAGGTGGAAATCGATGTACCTCCCCAGACGGGAGGTAACAGAGTCGATCCCACTTATAATGGGTCGTCCGGGAGGGCATCTGCTGTCCTTATGGACTTTGGGAGATAGTATATTGTAGGGATACGTGGTACTCTAGGTATAAGGTAACTCTTTTCCTTTTTGTCCAAAATTCCATTGCGGGCTCCAACTTCAATTAATTTAGTTAATGAGGCTTTGATTTTCTTCGTGGGATTGGAAGGTAGCTTCACATAGGTTTCGGTGTCTCCCAGAATACGGGACATTTCCCCATGGTAGGCGGACTTGTCAAGATTTTCCCCGGGATCAGGAAGACTACCCAAGGGGGGGAGAACAAAACGGGACACGAGAGGGGGGCGACGTGCCCGGTCGAAAAAGAAGACGAGTATAGTAGGATCTGGCATCTTCAATTTAAGTACGGTCCAACTAACTGAAGCAGAAAAAACGGTCCTGGACAAAGGGTTAAAGTTTGTTCCTTCTAAACCTTTGAACAAATTCAACACTTTTATTGATGTACAAAAATATATAAGAAAACTAAACATCCAAAGATACTTTATCAGTAATCCCAGTAGACCCAATCCCCCAGATACTTCCTCCCACATTGTACATACGGGCTTTTCGAACCCATCACTATTTAACCCCTCGTGCCCTATGGCTCCCAATGTTAGAGTATTCAGGGATTTAGTTCTGAAAGATTTAGATGAGCTTCCCCTTAAAAAGACCTACTCAGATCCCAAGATCAGGATGGGCCTAAAGAGTCTCTGCGAACATAAGGACCTTGTCATTCGCCCTGCAGACAAGGGGGGGGGATAGTCGTTCTTGACAAGTCCGCCTACCATGGGGAAATGTCCCGTATTCTGGGAGACACCGAAACCTATGTGAAGCTACCTTCCAATCCCACGAAGAAAATCAAAGCCTCATTAACTAAATTAATTGAAGTTGGAGCCCGCAATGGAATTTTGGACAAAAAGGAAAAGAGTTACCTTATACCTAGAGTACCACGTATCCCTACAATATACTATCTCCCCAAAGTCCATAAGGACAGCAGATGCCCTCCCGGACGACCCATTATAAGTGGGATCGACTCTGTTACCTCCCGTCTGGGGAGGTACATCGATTTCCACCTACAGCCAATTGTTAGAAGTATACCGTCGTACTTAAAGGATACGAGACATACTATTGCAAGACTCGAAAGTACTGTGTATAGTAGCGACGTCATGCTAGTAACAGCGGACGTCGCTTCTCTGTACACTAGTATCGCCCACGAATTAGGGTTCCGGGCGGTGGAATGTTTTTTGGAGCGTGTTGACTACCTCCCTAACATTCAGAAACATTTTGTTTTGGATTTGTTGAGGTTTGCTACCTTAAACAATTATTTTTGGTATGATGGAGAATTCTATCTACAACAAAAGGGCGTAGCGATGGGGGCCAAGTTTGCCCCCAGCCTTGCAAACATCTTCATGGCCAAATGGGAGGAGGATGTCGTCTATGCTTATAATCGACCAGAGATCATTCTCTGGGTTCGATACATAGACGACATCCTCCTCTTATGGAAAGGTGACCGAGAGTCCCTGGACCAATTTATGTCCACTTTAAACTCCAATGAGGTTGGAATCAGCCTCACATACGAGGCAAGTCTCTCAAGTATCCACTTTCTGGATTTGGAGATCCAGGCCCAGGGCGATCGGTTGACAACTAAAACCTATTTTAAGGATACTGATCGCAATGGATATATCCCGACAGACAGCTGCCATCATCCTGCTTGGCTGAAGTCTGTTCCACGCAGCCAATTGCTACGCATAAGACGCAACTGTTCAGACACCCGAGACTTTTATGTCCAAGCAGAGGTTCTAAAGCAGAGGTTTTTGGTTAAGGGTTACCCGAGACAGGGATTGGACAATGAAATAGCGAGGATTGGGAGGATTGATCGTAACACATTGACAATAGAGAAACAAAGGACCACTCAAGAAATGAAATTTAAGAATTCTTTCTTTACAACTTTTTCTGCACAACACAGAGAGATTAAGAATATTATCAGTAGACATTGGAGGATTCTGAGGGAAGATTGTGTTCTGGGACCATCACTTCCGACAAACGCGGCGGTGATTTATAGAGGGGCTAGATCTTTAAAAAATCAAGTTGCCCCCAACATCCCAGACCCTCCTGTAAAACCCTCCTTTTTTCCTCTCTCCAAGGGTTTCCATCCGTGTAGGAAATGTAAGGTATGTGTTCATAATTTACATGGGAGGAAAAAATCAGTAAGCTTTAAATCTACACATACAGGGATCGAGTACCCTATGAAACTATTTTTTACTTGTGCCACCACGCATATAGTTTACCTTATCACCTGCCCTTGTGGAAAACAGTACGTTGGTCGTACCATACGGAGTTTTTCCACAAGGGTAGGTGAACACATTTCTAAGATCAAAAAAGGTTGCACTAAACATACGGTGCCTAGACACTACCTCAACAAACACAATAAAAAACTTGAAGGTACGAGCTTCCAGATTATAGACAAATTTGTCCCCCACTGGAGGGGTGAACCCAGCACCCGGGGTGTGTCTAAGTTGGAAGTTTACTGGATTTACTTACTTAAAAGTTATGTGCCATATGGTTTGAACGTTGAATGGGACGTCAATGCTTTTATTAATCAATCTTGAAATGTGTTTATTATGTATTGATGGTCATTTAGGCATTACGATGTGACCATATAGGTATCATCTATGTATATACACCTCTGAAGCTTATACTTGTTTAATGTGGGTATATATATTCATATTATAATTTTTGCTTTGTTTTTTGTTCCTGTATATGTATTTGTATGTATGTTTATATATACATATGTTATCCCCCTTTTACCATCTGTCAGATGGGTAACTAGGTTGTTCTCACATTTATCGCTTCTTGCCCCCGTGAGACCGAATGTTTTCCTCTTTTTTTTTTTGCTCTTTTTCGCATTTTAGCTCATATAAGCATATCTTTGAGCTCTCTAACTATCCCAGATATTACACTCTGACTGGGTACCCGGTCGGATGCGTTATATATCCTGAAACAGTACGATCATCTGTGGACCCGGTGGAGCGCATGTCTATTTTGGTGGAACGCAGCTCTCCGGAACACTTCCGCACCATGTGATGCCCGTCCAGGTAGTTGGACGCGTCGTGGACCGCAGGGTGGAGCGCACCGTGGCACACGGGAATGACGTTATGCGTCGCTTAGGAGACACCCACCCTTTTGAAGGCTGGACCAATGGCGTGCAACTTGAAGCACATGTCTAAGTATAACGTTCTGCGCACCGCCGCGCACACGAATGACGTCACACGTCACGCTGATCGTACATACAGGCACAGTCCCCCTATTGGTGGATGGGATACCAGCCTGGGCTGCGCAGTGACGTTTTTCGCCTCGCCACTTCCGGCGTTTGGAACGCAATATGGCGATGGAGATAGATCCTGACACGCACGCCAGTGCAGATGGAAGGAGAGGTACAGGTGGTCTCATTGGGGCAGAATCACTTTATATAAATGCAGGTGAGTGGTGAGTCTACACTATACACCCCAGTTGAAGTCTCTTTCAGACGAAACCGGTCGGGTTGCAGATTCTATGCCAATCTCCACTGCATTTTTGAAACACTCTTGTCCTTCCATCAAAGGGGAGAATTGCTGTTTTTGTCCTTTTTTCATTTTTATATTAATTTACTTGTTATGATTCTACACGAGTGTGGTTTTTTAATACATTTTTTTGTCTGATTCCTATCACATTGTGTGTGACTTTGGACTGTTTTTAATTAAAACTCAACTTTTTTACGCTATGAGGAGCCTTTGTTCCCTTTTTTTCTTTTCTATTTTCGCGCTTGAGAGTTACTGCTGTGCACTACCCTAGTGTGAAATTCCAACATGTGGACACAGACGCACCCTGGGAAACCACTCATACCTATGACCACAAACTTGGTGTTATCCGGATCAGACAATCGGTCTGTGAAAGCTCTTAAGACCCCCCGCCATATGGTGTGATGAGGGTCCACCTTATCCGGTAAGGTTACCCATCTATATTTGTGCAAAGTGTGGAGAGTATTGCTTGATCTATATACTGCATCTAAGGTGATCTTGAAGGAATACTTACGTGTCACCCCTATTAGATGCTGGGATTAAAATCCTTACGTTCAGTGACCCTGCAATATCCACAGAGGACTTTTTGTGCCATAGACACTCTCTTGTCGCAGGACTTTTTTCACAAGTCACATGATTGATATATTTTTGTGTTATCTGTTGGCTCATATTTTTGTTATCCACCTATAGGAAGTCACATATCACTGGTTTATCACTTACCTTTTTGATTGTTTTTTTCCCAATGTCGGTCCGGACTGATTGATTTGAATATCTATTAGTCTTAAGGACATACACAGGGACCACTCTAAGGTTGATACAATTTTTTATTATTTTCATTTCGAGTGTGTATGTTCTCACATCCTCACAAGGAGAAAAATTATTTTCTGACTGGCATGGTTTGATTACTATTTCTCATATCACATGGGGACACCTTGCAAGTGACCCCCTTATTAGCGCTACACTTTTCACTCATTTTTCTCCACAAATTATCCAATTTTGTTGTGTTGGCGGCTTGTTTTTTTACCTTTTGGTTTATTCTGGTTAGCGCAATATATCACTATATTATATAATTTTTCACTCTTTGGACATTATTATATTGCAGCAACCCTATATCCAGTTCAATGGATATATTCGACTACCGTAGCAGTCGGACATTTAACACTGAGGGTGTTTTTACAGTCCTAGATACTGAGTCAGAGGTAGAAGGTCTTTTTTTTTTTTTTTTTTTATACAATAGTTTTTTATTGAAAATTTTCAAAAGTACAAAAGTAGGAAAACAGAAAAACATTCACATGTATTCCCAAGGATCAGCAGGGGAAATCATACATTGACAACTCCAGAAGCAAACAGGGTAGATCAGCAAGAAACATATGAGTACGAGCAAGGCAATCATATTAAAGACAACAATTCAAAGTAGGGGAAGGAGATATCGTCTTTGTCACTTGTCATACTCTGGGGAGTGCATGGAGGAGTAACATGGGGGGAGGTCGAGTAAAGTGAATAGGGTCAGGAAAGAGAGGGAGAGTAGGAGAAGGGTGAGAAAAAAGGGAGGGGGGAGGAGAAAGGGAAATAGGAAGGAGGGGAGGGGGTGGGGGATGAGATGGATACCTGAGTGTTCATTATCATAAACTTTCACATAGACAGTTGTTCAGAACATATCAAAAAGAACATAACCTAGGTAGACATTCCAAAGTCACCATATCACCGCACCTTGAACCAGTCAGTCCAGGGCTTCCACTGAGTATCAAATTTTGCTCTCCTACCCTCTCTGCTCGCCAGCAGGGACTCAAAGACATAGTTATTCCTGGTAATTTCCAGGACCTCAGATACGTTTGGTACATTGTGTGATTTCCAATTTCTAGTCAGCAACAATCTGACCGCCAGCAGGATGTGAGTGACTACAACTCGAAAATCTGGGGGGAATCCTTCGATTCCCAAGTTCAGTACTGCCAGTTCCGGGCAGGGGGGTGTGAGTATACCTGTTATGCGTGAGATGCATCTAAAGACCCCCCTCCAGTAACTCGTGAGGTTCTTACAGAGCCAAAAAACATGAAAAATATTGCCAACCTCTCCACAATTCCTCCAGCACAATGGGGAGGTCGAAGAGTAAAATTGGGCTAAACGATATGGTGTTAGGTACCACCGCAGAGCTATCTTTTGGGACAGCTCCCAATGGTTAATACATCTGGAGGCTTTGTATATGAGTTTAAATGAGTACTTCCATTGGTTTGGAGAGAATGTTTTGCCCAAATCGGTTTCCCATTTACAAAACGGGGGGGACTTTTTAAAGAGGAGCTTATCTTGGAATAGGTTATAAAAAAGGGAGATACCTTTAGGGGGGAGGGTCGAACTAGTGTAAAACTGCCATACGGCGCTGTGGATCAGTACATTTCGAGAGTGTAGTGATTTGAGGAAATGGGACTCTTGCGAGTGCCTGAAACTGTCCAACTGTGTCAAACCAAAGTTCGCGGTCAGCTCGACAAACGGCTTTAGGATGTTTCGGCAATATAGGTCCTCAACCCTGGTAAGGCCCTTGGCGGCCCAGCCGGAGAAGGAGGCATGTGGCATTGCTGCCGATAAGGTTTCAATCGGAATTGGTACAGAAATAGTACTGGAGGACGTGTACGCCAAGGCACATAGATCCCTCCAGGCTAGTATGGTAGCCTGAATAGTCAGTGGTAGGTGGCGCAACGGGAGAGGTCTCCAAGAGTCGAGTATCAAAGCACTGTAGAGGTCTTTGGTCGGGCTAAGGGCCTTTTCTATATTACACCAGAGAATGTCAGGGGTTGGGGAAATCCAACGTCTAATCTGGGTAAGTATAGCCGCTCGGTGGTAATCTTTGATGTCGATCATGCCCATGCCCCCTATCGATCTGTGCGTGATCAACAGGGACCTTGCGCATCTCGGCCGCTTGGTGCCCCATATGTAGCGATTAAGGATACCGTTTAGGGACCTAAGGTGACTGGGCTTCAGAGGGATGGGTAGTGTGCGGAAAATATACAAGATTTGGGGGAGGAGCAACATTTTGAAGGAGGCCAAGCGTCCCGACCACGTCAGTTCGACCCTGGCTAGGCGAGTGGCCTCCTTAGCAATTTTATCTATCAAAGGAATATAGTTAGCATCGGCCAATTTCGTAGGGTCAGTTGTGATTTGTATCCCCAGGTATTGTATATTGGATGTAGCCCAGGAGTATGGGAAGGAAGTTTGCAAGCGGGATTGAAGGGAGGGGGACAGATTGAGGCCTAGAATGAAAGACTTGGTATAATTGACCTTATAGTAGGATATGCGACTAAATTCTGCGAGGACGTCGTGTGCGTGTGGTAGGGAATAGGACGGTGAGGTTAGGAAAAGGATAATGTCGTCTGCAAATAAGCTTATATTATGCGTCCGTCCCGCCACCAAGAAACCCGGGATACCTGCATGTGCCCTAATTTTTTCCGCGAGGGGTTCTACGAGTAGGTTGAATATGGAGGGGGATAGGGGACACCCTTGCCTGGTACCATTAGTTATGGCAAAAGCAGAGGAGAGCATACCTGAGGTATAGACCTGTGCACAAGGGGAGGAATATAGTGCAAGGATTGCCGACAGGATGGGGCCGGAGAACCCAAATTTCTCCAATACCTGGGTCATATATCCCCAGTGTACCCTATCGAACGCCTTCTCCGCATCCAGAGAAAGGAGCAGAGAAGGCGTCCGAGAGGCCCCGGCATGATGGACCAAGTCTATTACCCGTCTGGTCGCATCTGAGGACTGTCTACCTGAGGTGAACCCTGTTTGATCCGGATTAATCAGAGAGGGGAGGAGTGGGAGCAGTCTGGACGCTAAAATCTTGGCATACAGTTTCACGTCTGTGTTGAGCAAGGAGATGGGTCGAAAATTAGCAGGTGCGGTGGGTGTTTTCCCTGGCTTTGGGATGGTTACAATGAAAGCATTAAGCATTTCGCTTGGGAAGGAGGCAGAGAGCATTGCTTCAGAGAACACTTTGTTCAGCTCTGGGGCTAGGATGGAATCAAAGGCCTTATAGTAACAATTAGGAAGCCCGTCCGGGCCTGGGGACTTCCCCAGGGGGAGGGACTTGATAACCCGCTTGATTTCAAGTTCCGATATCGACATTAAGCATTAAGGGAGTCAAGTTGGGTGTGCGACAAGGCAGGCAGTGCTAAATCAGCTAGAAAGGAGCAAATTGCCCCTTCTACCGGTTGAGGTGTAGAGGGGTCCTCTCGGAGGTTGTAGAGGGAGGAGTAAAAGTCCGCGAACGAGTTTGCGATATCTTGAGGGTTGTAAATTTTGCTGCCGTCAGATTGCTTGATAAGGAAAGGGATAGTGGTTTTCACCTTTCGACTTTTCAGCCTCTGAGACAGAAATTTGCCTGCCCGGTTACCAGACGCATAATGGGACAATTTCAGAGATTGGACATGTTTCTCATATCGTTCGAGTAGCAGTCTCCTGAGATCCGCACGCGCACTGTATAGTTTAGTAGTCGTTGAGACATCAGGAGTCTGCTTGTTCTGCGACTCTAAGGAAGCGATCTCAGCGAGTATGGAGTCTAGTTTTTGTGCTCTCTGCCTCCTGACCCGTGCGCTGAGTTGCATCAGGATACCCCTAATGTAGGCCTTATGGGCACACCAGATAGAAAATGGGTTAGTAACAGAACCAGCATTAACAGTGAAGAATTCTCGTAAATGAGAGGACAAATAGGTAATGTGAGTAGGTTGCTGGAGTAAATATGAGTCCGCCCTCCAAATGAAGGGCGAGGTTACTGGGGCCCCCCCGCCCACCACCACCGACACTGGGGCGTGGTCTGACCACGTGATGTCGTGAATGGCGGACGAGGATACCTTTTGAAGTAAAAATTTGTCTACTAAAATCAAGTCAATACGTGAATAGGAGTTATGTCTGGAGGAATTAAAGGAGTAATCTCTTTCGCTCGCATGTTGACATCTCCAGACATCAACCAGGCCCTCAGCATGTATCAATGCGCCTAGCGCAGGTTGGTGGCGTTTTGAGTGGGAGGTAGAGTCCAATGTAAAGTCAACCGTCAGGTTGAAGTCTCCGCACACAATCAAAGCTCCTTTTCTTATGTCATTGATTTTACAGAAAAGTTTCCTCAGAAAACGGAGTTGGTGGGTGTTGGGTGCGTACAGATTAACCAGGGTGTACAGCTTGTTGTTGAAGGTCCCAACCAGAACTAGGAACCTACCATCAGGGTCAGTCAAAGAATCTTGTAGAGAGAAGTTCACTGAGTCTCTGATTGCAATGGCAACACCCTTCCGTTTGTTTGGGGCGGATGCCAGAAAGACATGGGGAACTTAACGTGGTGGAAGGGAGGTGCATCGGAGGCTTTCAGGTGGGTTTCCTGAAGACACAGGACATCTGAGCGCAATTTCAAAGCCTCCCTCCAGACAGAAGCTCTCTTGACTGGGTGGTTCAGACCCCGGACATTAAAGGAGGTAACTGACAGGGCCATGAGTGTGCATATGAAAAGAATGATAATAGTACCTTGCGGTGATGTATTCGGATTTCCAGATCAGCCGATTCCAGGCGGTGGGAGCATACGGGGAGCAGGATGTCTTCATTGAAAAGAGTCCGGCGTCCATCTCAGGGGAAGGGGAAAAAGATGAAGGAAGTGTAAAAAGTAAGAGCAAAAGGGTCATAACAAAAACAAAAGGTAGCACAAGTAAAAAGGAGGATCCCAGCTGGGATCTGGATGCAGAGTAGCTGCACATATTGCAGGGAGGGGGAGTTCGTGGAGAAACAGAACTCCAACAGAGTCAGGGATTATCATGAAGAACAGTAACAAACAGGATCTCCGAGGCAGAAGGGCTTTATGTTTTCTTCTTATTAGTACGTTTACGTGTCACCAGTGACCATTCGTCGTGGGCTTGAGCCTTGGTTACAGATGCGGGCACCGTGTCCCCAGGAGGATGCTCAGGCAGTATGTCCCATTTGCGGAGGAGGGCGAGTCCCTCTTCCAGGGACATGACAACGTTGGAGGCGCCGTCTTTGGTTACGATGAGTTTGGCCGGTTGGCCCCACTTGTATATAATACTATGATTGCGGAGTGCTTTTGTGACAGGTTGAAGAGATCTGCGTCTCTGCATAGTGTGCTGGGAGAGGTCCGCAAACACCTGTAGGTTGGCATAGCGGTCAGACGACTGGGGGGTCTTGCGGAAGGCCAACATAAATTGATCCTTGACATGATAGAAATGCACCCGCATCAGTACATCCCTGGGTATATTGTCAGGAAGGTGTGCGGGTTTAGGCAGGCGGTGAATCCGGTCTACTACCAGTTCTGAGTCAGGGACGGAGGGCAGGAGTGACCCCATAAGCTCACGGGCATACTGTTGGAGTTGGGCAGGCATGACAGTCTCAGGTACACCCCTCAATTTGACATTGTTCCTGCGAGACCTGTCCTCGAGGTCTGCGACCTTTGCCCTAAGCCAGGCAACCTCATCCCCTTGGTCATTGTGAGAGTCCACTAGGGAATTGTATGAGGAAGCATATTCCCCCATTTTCTGCTCCACGTGGTCAACCCTGCCACCCAGCTCCCCTATTTCTGTCTTGAAGCCTCTCATACATTCCATCATGTCTGCATGGAGAGACGTGCGCAGGGAGACCAGCATATCTCTCAATGTGGTGTCCGACACAGGCATATTGGAGGTAGGGAAGGTGTTAATGGGGGCTGAGAGTTCACGAGTGTCCTCCATAGAACCCTGCAAGACACTGACCTGTGAGTCACATGTTGCGGCCGACAGCCATGGCTTGGACTTCACTGGGCTGCAGGAGAGGGGGGTGGAAGCCCCTGGGGAGCGGCGCTGGGTCCCCTCTTTCGATCCCGGGCTTGGTGTGGAGATGGATGATCCGCCGGCGGAGGCCGGAGAGGCGCGGCCGGCGCCATCTTGGGATACGCTGCCAGTCCTGGGGGAGAAGAAATCCTCCAGCTTCGCCGGCTGAGCGGCGTTTTTGCGCTTCTTAGTCATCCTCGAGGGACGAGCGGGTCAGCGGGTGCTCTTTCGGGCGTTTCAGTACACCCCACGATGCCTCGGATTGTTGGATTCCCTGACGCTGAAGCGGAGCTCCTGAGCTAAGCGTCCATTCAGCTGCGCGGTAGCCACGCCCCCCCCGTAGGAGGTCTTTTTATGAGACTTAAAAATGTAATGACCTCTGAATTACACCTGCAGTGGGATGTGGCGTTTTTGGAACAATACATCAAAGAACGGATGGTCCCGAGGGGACTGAGATGGGATGTCTACCCCCAACAGGGAGACCCCGATCTTGCATCCTGGTTCCAATTTTTTAATAATCAAGGTATATCCCTACTTGGCTTTTTAATTAATAAAAAGAAATTAAGGATGGATTTGTTAGACAAAGAAATAAAAGATATTAAAGAGAAATTAATACCTTCTAAATCCACACCCGAATATAACACACTATCTTTGAATTTAAAAACCCATCTGGACAAGGAGGAACGTGAACAAAAAACGAAGAAACAAAAGAAATACACCAGAGATGTCGCCGATTATAAATCCAGTTTAGTCTTTAGATGGCAGAGTACTGATAATACAAGACCAAATAATGAATCCCAGAACACAGATATGGAGGTATCTCAACCTTCAACCAATGAGGTTAAAGTTTTGGCCTTTTCCCAATCCGCTCCATCAGTGGCACCTTTGGTCACCAATGATGGATCCAACAATCGGGGTGGTGGGCCTAAAACCCCCAATCACCAACAAGGAGGATATCCTCCTAATAGGGGAAAAGGAAAAGGTCCCCGAGGGAGGCCTAGGAATCAGAGGGATTATCCTCAGGATATACGGACCTATGATTCACCTGCCTACAACAATAGAAGTTATTATGATTATCCCCCAAGATATCCTCAATCTACCCCGGGAAGGGGAGGGGGTAGACAAAACCCCCCCCCACCCAAGGGAAATTATCCATACAGGCCACCTAATCAACAATATGGCTATATGGAAAGGGAAGATTACCATGCAAGATCCCCATACTCTTACAACCAAACCCAACCAAGGTCTGCCCACCAGGGGGATTTTCCCCCGGGATCAGGAAGACTACCCAAGGGGGGGAGAACAAAACGGGACACGAGAGGGGGGCGACGTGCCCGGTCGAAAAAGAAGACGAGTATAGTAGGATCTGGCATCTTCAATTTAAGTACGGTCCAACTAACTGAAGCAGAAAAAACGGTCCTGGACAAAGGGTTAAAGTTTGTTCCTTCTAAACCTTTGAACAAATTCAACACTTTTATTGATGTACAAAAATATATAAGAAAACTAAACATCCAAAGATACTTTATCAGTAATCCCAGTAGACCCAATCCCCCAGATACTTCCTCCCACATTGTACATACGGGCTTTTCGAACCCATCACTATTTAACCCCTCATGCCCTATGGCTCCCAATGTTAGATTATTCAGGGATTTAGTTCTGAAAGATTTAGATGAGCTTCCCCTTAAAAAGACCTACTCAGATCCCAAGATCAGGACGGGCCTAAAGAGTCTCTGCGAACATAAGGACCTTGTCATTCGCCCTGCAGACAAGGGGGGGGGATAGTCGTTCTTGACAAGTCCGCCTACCATGGGGAAATGTCCCGTATTCTGGGAGACACCGAAACCTATGTGAAGCTACCTTCCAATCCCACGAAGAAAATCAAAGCCTCATTAACTAAATTAATTGAAGTTGGAGCCCGCAATGGAATTTTGGACAAAAAAGAAAAAGAGTTACCTTATACCTAGAGTACCACGTATCCCTACAATATACTATCTCCCCAAAGTCCATAAGGACAGCAGATGCCCTCCCGGACGACCCATTATAAGTGGGATCGACTCTGTTACCTCCCGTCTGGGGAGGTACATCGATTTCCACCTACAGCCAATTGTTAGAAGTATACCGTCGTACTTAAAGGATACGAGACATACTATTGCAAGACTCGAAAGTACTGTGTATAGTAGCGACGTCATGCTAGTAACAGCGGACGTCGCTTCTCTGTACACTAGTATCGCCCACGAATTAGGGTTCCGGGCGGTGGAATGTTTTTTGGAGCGTGTTGACTACCTCCCTAACATTCAGAAACATTTTGTTTTGGATTTGTTGAGGTTTGCTACCTTAAACAATTATTTTTGGTATGATGGAGAATTCTATCTACAACAAAAGGGCGTAGCGATGGGGGCCAAGTTTGCCCCCAGCCTTGCAAACATCTTCATGGCCAAATGGGAGGAGGATGTCGTCTATGCTTATAATCGACCAGAGATCATTCTCTGGGTTCGATACATAGACGACATCCTCCTCTTATGGAAAGGTGACCGAGAGTCCCTGGACCAATTTATGTCCACTTTAAACTCCAATGAGGTTGGAATCAGCCTCACATACGAGGCAAGTCTCTCAAGTATCCACTTTCTGGATTTGGAGATCCAGGCCCAGGGCGATCGGTTGACAACTAAAACCTATTTTAAGGATACTGATCGCAATGGATATATCCCGACAGACAGCTGCCATCATCCTGCTTGGCTGAAGTCTGTTCCACGCAGCCAATTGCTACGCATAAGACGCAACTGTTCAGACACCCGAGACTTTTATGTCCAAGCAGAGGTTCTAAAGCAGAGGTTTTTGGTTAAGGGTTACCCGAGACAGGGATTGGACAATGAAATAGCGAGGATTGGGAGGATTGATCGTAACACATTGACAATAGAGAAACAAAGGACCACTCAAGAAATGAAATTTAAGAATTCTTTCTTTACAACTTTTTCTGCACAACACAGAGAGATTAAGAATATTATCAGTAGACATTGGAGGATTCTGAGGGAAGATTGTGTTCTGGGACCATCACTTCCGACAAACGCGGCGGTGATTTATAGAGGGGCTAGATCTTTAAAAAATCAAGTTGCCCCCAACATCCCAGACCCTCCTGTAAAACCCTCCTTTTTTCCTCTCTCCAAGGGTTTCCATCCGTGTAGGAAATGTAAGGTATGTGTTCATAATTTACATGGGAGGAAAAAATCAGTAAGCTTTAAATCTACACATACAGGGATCGAGTACCCTATGAAACTATTTTTTACTTGTGCCACCACGCATATAGTTTACCTTATCACCTGCCCTTGTGGAAAACAGTACGTTGGTCGTACCATACGGAGTTTTTCCACAAGGGTAGGTGAACACATTTCTAAGATCAAAAAAGGTTGCACTAAACATACGGTGCCTAGACACTACCTCAACAAACACAATAAAAAACTTGAAGGTACGAGCTTCCAGATTATAGACAAATTTGTCCCCCACTGGAGGGGTGAACCCAGCACCCGGGGTGTGTCTAAGTTGGAAGTTTACTGGATTTACTTACTTAAAAGTTATGTGCCATATGGTTTGAACGTTGAATGGGACGTCAATGCTTTTATTAATCAATCTTGAAATGTGTTTATTATGTATTGATGGTCATTTAGGCATTACGATGTGACCATATAGGTATCATCTATGTATATACACCTCTGAAGCTTATACTTGTTTAATGTGGGTATATATATTCATATTATAATTTTTGCTTTGTTTTTTGTTCCTGTATATGTATTTGTATGTATGTTTATATATACATATGTTATCCCCCTTTTACCATCTGTCAGATGGGTAACTAGGTTGTTCTCACATTTATCGCTTCTTGCCCCCGTGAGACCGAATGTTTTCCTCTTTTTTTTTTTTTGCTCTTTTTCGCATTTTAGCTCATATAAGCATATCTTTGAGCTCTCTAACTATCCCAGATATTACACTCTGACTGGGTACCCGGTCGGATGCGTTATATATCCTGAAACAGTACGATCATCTGTGGACCCGGTGGAGCGCATGTCTATTTTGGTGGAACGCAGCTCTCCGGAACACTTCCGCACCATGTGATGCCCGTCCAGGTAGTTGGACGCGTCGTGGACCGCAGGGTGGAGCGCACCGTGGCACACGGGAATGACGTTATGCGTCGCTTAGGAGACACCCACCCTTTTGAAGGCTGGACCAATGGCGTGCAACTTGAAGCACATGTCTAAGTATAACGTTCTGCGCACCGCCGCGCACACGAATGACGTCACACGTCACGCTGATCGTACATACAGGCACAGTCCCCCTATTGGTGGATGGGATACCAGCCTGGGCTGCGCAGTGACGTTTTTTCGCCTCGCCACTTCCGGCGTTTGGAACGCAATATGGCGATGGAGATAGATCCTGACACGCACGCCAGTGCAGATGGAAGGAGAGGTACAGGTGGTCTCATTGGGGCAGAATCACTTTATATAAATGCAGGTGAGTGGTGAGTCTACACTATACACCCCAGTTGAAGTCTCTTTCAGACGAAACCGGTCGGGTTGCAGATTCTATGCCAATCTCCACTGCATTTTTGAAACACTCTTGTCCTTCCATCAAAGGGGGAGAATTGCTGTTTTTGTCCTTTTTTCATTTTTATATTAATTTACTTGTTATGATTCTACACGAGTGTGGTTTTTTAATACATTTTTTTGTCTGATTCCTATCACATTGTGTGTGACTTTGGACTGTTTTTAATTAAAACTCAACTTTTTTACGCTATGAGGAGCCTTTGTTCCCTTTTTTTCTTTTCTATTTTCGCGCTTGAGAGTTACTGCTGTGCACTACCCTAGTGTGAAATTCCAACCTGTGGACACAGACGCACCCTGGGAAACCACTCATACCTATGACCACAAACTTGGTGTTATCCGGATCAGACAATCGGTCTGTGAAAGCTCTTAAGACCCCCCGCCATATGGTGTGATGAGGGTCCACCTTATCCGGTAAGGTTACCCATCTATATTTGTGCAAAGTGTGGAGAGTATTGCTTGATCTATATACTGCATCTAAGGTGATCTTGAAGGAATACTTACGTGTCACTCCTATTAGATGCTGGGATTAAAATCCGTACATTCAGTGACCCTGCAATATCCACAGAGGACTTTTTGTGCCATAGACACTCTCTTGTCGCAGGACTTTTTTCACAAGTCACATGATTGATATATTTTTGTGTTATCTGTTGGCTCATATTTTTGTTATCCACCTATAGGAAGTCACATATCACTGGTTTATCACTTACCTTTTTGATTGTTTTTTTCCCAATGTCGGTCCGGACTGATTGATTTGAATATCTATTAGTCTTAAGGACATACACAGGGACCACTCTAAGGTTGATACAATTTTTTATTATTTTCATTTCGAGTGTGTATGTTCTCACATCCTCACAAGGAGAAAAATTATTTTCTGACTGGCATGGTTTGATTACTATTTCTCATATCACATGGGGACACCTTACAAAAAATACCCCCCTTACCTTGGCCCTGATTTCTGTCATTTCCATGAGGTAGCTGTGACAGCATTGCACCTAAATGCTGCCTCCAGGGAAAGCTGGGCACTTGAAATCGTGTGAGAATTCATTCCAGCACATTGCACATAACATAGCTAGATATCCACTCGATTCAGTCTTTTCTGAGCCACTGATCTGGAACAAATGTGCAGATCAGAAAATGGCGAAACTTTCAATCTGCATACTTATTATGGGTTATTAGCTCAAAGTGTTGTAGCAAGAGGGCTTAGCATGAATGTCAGGAAGCTGGAATTTTCTGAAAAAGTCAGCTACAGTTATTAGAAGTAACTGGCAGCCATGTCAGAAACCCCATGGAATTTGGAACTGGCAAAATGAATTCACCAGCAAAAACCTCTTTTACTTCTGCTTGACTGAGATACATTTATTTCAGAGCCTAAGCTGATCAAAATTGGATGGATAATGAAGGCATTTTGAACATTTCTATTCATGTTTTCTATCCTCAAATGCAACCAGTGCACTGATCTCTTTTTCCAGTACACCTGTGGGTTGTGTAATGTGTTTATCTAGCAAATCCATAAATTAATGCAGAAGTTGTCCTTTTGTAAGTGAAATCAGATTTGCATTGTAAGCGAATAATTTTGTAAGGAAAATATACTCTGTCATATTTTATCCAGTTATTCTTGTAGTGAAAGAAAACATAAAATCATAGGATCTGTGATTACCGTCCATATGTATCCAAGCTGATTGTTCAGATTACACAGAAAACAATAAAAACTGTTTCATGAGGCATATACTGAAAACAATCTCCTGTAGGGAATCCAAAGTATAAATTCTTGTTTTGAAATTGTTTATTGAGGAATTCCTGCACAGTGGTGTAGTGGGTAGCACTTTTGCCTAGCAGTAAAAAGGGTTGCTGGAGTTTACCTGCCTGGAGTTTACATGTTCTCCCTGTGCCTGCATGGGTTTCCTCCCACACTCCAAAGACATGCTAGTAGGTTAATTGGCTTCTGTCTAAATTGGCCCTAGTATATGAATGTGAGTTAGGGACCTTAGATTGTAAGCTCCTTCAGAGTAGGGACTGATGTGAATGTACAATGTATATGTAAAGCACTGTGTAAATTAACAGTGCTACATAAGTACCTAAATAATAATAACACACATAGAGGTGCTGTTAGTTTTCAAATGCAGCTTTATTCATTCACATACCTCGTTAGACACTGTCCATCCAAACAGTATGGTCACCTTTTGACTTGACACCATTCACAGGCAGCTTAGCTCAGACGATCACTGCTGCCAGGAACGAGCTGGGCCCGGGCCTGGGATCTTAGAGCAGTGACATCTACGATAATCACTGCTGCTGCTTGAAAACAAAGAGCCAAAAGCAAAAGAAGACTTCCTCTACTCACTTATCTGCCGGGCTCTGACTGATGACTCAGATGTAGCTCCCTGGTGTTTAGGCAGGGTTGCTCACAAATTTAGTCTGCCAGGTGGTAAGTCTCCTGGCTAACTGTTAGAAGATTCACAAACGTTTCCCTAAATCTGGGTTTGATGCACTTCTCTCTTCTGTCACTGGGTGGCACTGTTGCCAGTGACATTGGATTGACAAGGGCATAGCGAAGCCAGACTATGAGTGGATGAGTTGTCTTGGCCAACTGGCAGGGGTCTTTGGCCCTTGGCCTGCTGGGAGAGCCTATTTATTTGGATGGAGTCAGGCAATCGCTGTTCTGTGCCACCTGGACAACTGTCTGGGTGGATGTGTGTTAAGATGCTCCGGGTTTCTAGACCAGAAGCCTGAGGCCTATCCTGGGAGTACCTGGCTGCTAGGCTGCCTGAGGCCTATCCAGCAGTAGGAGAAGAAGCACAGGGTTGAGACTTCAGGCCTGGAATCCAACTAAGTTGCAGATGTTCCAGAGGTTGCGGGGAACCAAGTTGTTGCTATCGGGAATAATCATTTTGGTTGCCAGCGGCAATCACCAATCAAGGCCAGAGGTAAAAAAGGAATCAGTCGCAACTAAGGGACCATTCCTCCTGTTATCAGTGGCCAGTTTATGGAAGCCTGAAAGAAGTACCAGAGCAGCCTTTTTCACTAGCCGAGGATAGTGAAGAAGTGGGAAAGCTTCAGCAAGTGCCAAGCCAGGGACCCAGCAGGTTAGCGGGGATGATGCTTGAGGAGGATATAGCGGATTAGCTGTGGAAGAGCTCAGAGGATCCAGTGATGACTGGGATATTCAAGTCTAGTGAGAGACTGGGAGCTCAGTGAGTGAATACCTACAGTGGGACACTGAGAAGATTTATACCAAGTTACTGTGAGTTACGAGTAAGGATTTCTATTGAATGTTGCAAGTTCAGTTACCATAGGAGATAGCAATTCTACTAAAACAGTTGCCGTATCTGGCTGGAAGGCCCTCAACCTGTATAGCTGTCTGCCTATAAATTTGTCTTAGATTCTGCCAAATACCATTGTATTTGCATGAGGGTGTCCTGGCCCTAACCATCTCTCCCCCAGTTCTTGTTAAAGGTGTTGTAAAGGTAATTTTTTTATTTTCTAAATAGCTTCCTTTACCTTAGTGCAGTCCTTCTTCACTTACCTCATCCTTCGATTTTGCTTTTAAATGTCCTTATTTCTTCTGAGAAATCCTCACTTCCTGTTCTTCTGTCTGTAACTCCACACAGTAATGCAAGTTTTTGTTCCCTGGTGTGGAGTGTCGTGCTCGCCCTTTCCCTTGAGGGGGCAAGCAGGAGAGTTAGGACGCCCACTAACACACAGCTCCTTTCTCTATCTGCAACGTAGAGAGAGTCCTGACTCTCCTGCTCGCCCCTCGTTAGGGGAAACATTTTTTACTTTTACAACCCCTTTAAGAGACAATAAATCTCCTCTGTTCACATCCAAAAGTGACTGGCACCTAATTATTCCATCTTGCATTACACCCATTATGCATAGTACCCCACTCTACAATGAAGGATGTCGGCTCTTCCTGATTTTGGAGGTCACCATTAGGCCTTTGGAGATCAGGACCAGTGCTACACATCCAAGGCAGATGCCAACAGAGCAAGCCAGTGGTGGAAGTCTTTCTTTGCTGCTGCTCTTTGTTTATTTGGCTGAGCTGTCACTGCCCTGGCATCCCTGGCATTGCTTCAGATGTATCAGGAACAGGACTAGTAATACCGCTGTCACTACTTTTGTCAGAAGCAGCACCCCTCTCAAATGAGGTGCCAGGACACATACTCCCCCTGCCCCTTCTAGTTTCGGACCTGGTCACATGAAAAGAAGATGAGTAATAGTGTCCATAAATTATTCACTTTTTTTTAATTTTACCAGTGGGTTGAATGAAAAAATAATGAGCCTTCCTGCTGAGCTATCCTATTCTTACAGTGGAGAAACTTCCCTGGCGTCAGAATATAATGAATGATCAGTGTTGCCAGCTACAGCAGCCGGAACTGACCCTCTGGGAAAAACCTGACAATCTCTAGATCGACTTATGTACAACAAGCCTGCCCATCCATGGTTCGAAATTCATCCAGTCCCTGATGGACTGATAGCTTTAGTCACATTCTCATCCACTGTCTCTACATCAATTAGTAAATAGTATTTCTTTTATTTCCAGCAAGTAAACAGAACAAAGGAAATATTTGTATTTGGGCATTACATCAAACCTGCTAATTTTCCCTGCATGGGCAATGTATAGGTATACCCTAATCTGTGCTTTCTGAAATTAAAACAATTGCAGTGAATAAAACGTCCTTCTTGCAAAATAGTTTTTCGAGGTTAAGATCAGCTTTAAGGACGATAGGGGACCATGGAGCTAACCTGGTGAATACATTTGGTGTGGCAGACATTTCATTAAAGTAGCAGTACTAGAGTTGTAGAGCAGAAAACCCTCAGGACACACGAGGAGACACAAGTACACACGAGCAGACATGTCCGATGAAAACGGTCCACGGACCGTTTTCATCGGACATGTCTCCGGGGATCTTTTGGTCTGATGGTGTGTACACACGATCAAACCAAAATCCCCGCAGACAGACAGTGCGGTGACATGGCGGTGACTTTGCCGCCGCGACGTCCGCAAACCAGGAAGTAAAATGCTTCCACGCATGCGTCGAATCCATTCGACGCATGCGGGGGATTTCGGTCCGCTGGTTAGGCGTACTAACCAGCGAACCTGTCCGAAGGACAGCTTTCCAGCGGACAAGTTTTAAAGCATGTTTTAAAACTTTTGTCCGCTGGAAACCTGTCCGCTAGGCCGTACACACGATTGGATATGTCCGCTGAAACTTGTCTGCGGACCAGTTTCAGCAGACATGTTCGATCGTGTGTACGCGGCCTTATTCTTCTTTCAATGGTGCTTCACCCTCTTTTTTTAGAGTAAATGAGACAGATGTAAACTATTCACTTACGATTTTGCTTTTAAATGTCCTTATTTCTTCTGAGAAATCCTCACTTCCTGTTCTTCTGTCTGTAACTCCACACAGTAATGCAAGTTTTTGTTCCCTGGTGTGGAGTGTCGTGCTCGCCCTTTCCCTTGAGGGATCAAGCAGGAGAGTCAGGACGCCCACTAACACACAGCTCCTTTCTCTATCTGCAACGTAGAGAGAGTCCTGACTCTCCTGCTTGCCCCCTCCCCCCTCAAGGGAGGGGGCAAGCATGACACTCCACACCAGGGAGAAAGCCTTGCAATACTGTGTGGAGTTACACACAGAAGAACAGGAAGTGAGGATTTCTCAGAAGAAATAAGGACATTTAAAAGCAAAATGGAAGGATGAGGTAAGTGAAGGAGGACTGCATTAAGGTAAAGGAAGCTATTTAGGGGAAACATTTTTTACTTTTACAACCCCTTTAAGAGACAATAAATCTCCTCTGTTCACATCCAAAAGTGACTGGCACCTAATTATTCCATCTTGCATTACACCCATTATGCATAGTACCCCACTCTACAATGAAGGATGTCAGCTCTTCCTGATTTTGGAGGTCACCATTAGGCCTTTGGAGATCAGGACCAGTGCTACACATCCAAGGCAGATGCCAACAGAGCAAGCCAGTGGTGGAAGTCTTTCTTTGCTGCTGCTCTTTGTTTATTTGGCTGAGCTGTCACTGCTTCCACGCATGCGTCGAATCCATTCGACGCATGCGGGGGATTTCGGTCCGCTGGTTAGGCGTACTAACCAGCGAACCTGTCCGAAGGACAGCTTTCCAGCGGACAAGTTTTAAAGCATGTTTTAAAACTTTTGTCCGCTGGAAACCTGTCCGCTAGGCCGTACACACGATTGGATATGTCCGCTGAAACTTGTCTGCGGACCAGTTTCAGCAGACATGTTCGATCGTGTGTACGCGGCCTTATTCTTCTTTCAATGGTGCTTCACCCTCTTTTTTTAGAGTAAATGAGACAGATGTAAACTATTGACTTACACAATATACAGTATATAAGGAGGTAAGTGTAGGAAAAAATCTTCCTTTCTCCGGTTTGTAAGAAAGTCAGTTCATACACATGCTTCACTAGACTTTCTTGATACATTTTACTTTTTGTTTAATAAACTCAAAACTTACAGCACACAAAGCTTCAAAGTTGTATACATCAACTCAGCTTTTGTCTGGCACAAGATATGATTAATGCATCTTTCTTATTGATTAAGGGACACAGGAAGCTATATACTTTTGGGTTATACTTCCACATACAGAGGATTGGACACTGGCAAACCAAAATATTGTGGGCTATGCAAGAATAACTCCTTCTACAACAATCATGCCTATTTTTTTCTAGTGTCCCAGAAGAATAGATATCTTTGTCTTCAGCTCTGCTGGGAGAAGTCTAACTATTTTTTGCTAGCCTTTTGGTGTGTGTCTCACACATCTTTAATCAGTCAGTTTGTCACATATCCACAAAGAGCCAATGTGTAGGTTGGAGATTTTTAACACATAATTGGCTTTATCTGAATATGTAAAATTGTTGCTGTACAAAGTAGTATGATTTATGACTGTATTACACATTGAATAATGCGTTGAATACAATTTACAATCAGTGAGAATATGTCTTCTATTTTAGTCCTTAAAGAGGAACATGACTCTGGAAGCTGTGTGTCATGTACCTGGTAGGAGACTGAAATGACAAGGTCAGCTTGTCTTGTATCTGTCAGGTCACCTGTGGCCAGGTGACAAGTGCACCCCGTTGGGGTCAGGGATGCACCACAGGGTAGTGAACCCTATAGCCGACTGCTGCAATCAGAGAGGAAGCGTGAGCCCAAGATTCCCCAGGGCACAGAGTCTAAGACCCAGCTTTGTGTTCACCAGAACCTCTAGTGGTGAGGATGGCCTTCGCTGCAGCTGGATCCAGGTTGCGACCCCTGGGATCCCCTAGGTCAGGCTCTGCAGGGAGAGAGGGGAAGAAGCAACCAGGACAATCAATAGTGATGGGTAAGCCGGGTCAGGGCAACAGGCAGAGAAGGGTAACCGAGGGACAGGCAAAAGGTCAGGGTCACAGGCAAACAGGAGAAGTCAGGGACGAGCCAAAAACGGTACACAGGAAGGTAAACGTAGCACACTGCAGACAGGAACTTAAGCTAACAACACGGTTGAACAGCAAAGCAGACTAGAAGTGCAGTGGTTAATATAGGCTTCCTGGGATGGCCTGGGGTGGAGCCATACAGGGAGGAAGGTGATAAAAGACAGTCAAGAAGAGAGTCAGGCTTCTAATGAATACATGGAGACAGGTAAGCTGCCAGACTTTATTGCATATCCATGACAGTATCTCCAGCCCAGGCCCCACTGAGAGTGGAACAGATGGTGCCAAGGGATTAGAGGAGCACAAGTGCCTGTAGGTGTTGATTGTAGAGCTTGTGGCAGGAGTTGTAGACTTGTGATTTGGGCAGAACATCAGATCAGGAACTGCAATGTTACCGGCTAGAGGTTAAAACGGCACTCCTTTAAGTTTTGCAGGTTCAAGATGCGTGGATTGTCAGAGTTCCCTACAGTCTTGAGAGCTGAGATGAGGGGCAGCCAGCACAGGCACTTTGAGGTAGTGTGAAGCTTAACAGGAGACAGAAACATAGACAGAAGGATATCCAGAGTCAGCAGCGAGCAGGCAGCAGGCTACCGAGACATCAGACAGGAGCAAGGTCAGGAGTAAGCCGAAGTAAGGAACCAATGATCCAAAGCATAAACCGATCTAAGGTAAGCCAAGTCAGAAACGGGTATCTAGCAGGATTCAAGCAGGGCATAGGGAAACAGCTGAAGACTAATCAGTGCTGAACAGGATTTAGAGAACCCCTTAAATTTGCCACCTGGCGCCTATGGAGACTGTAGATATGCTCTTGCAAGTGTGCACAATCTTTCGCACATTGGCACACTTGCAAATATTTGTTCTCCTGTGCACAATTCTATTAGCTATAGTGTGTGTATGCGTATGTGCATGTGCCCAATGTGTCACAGCAGTTCTCTTACCTTGCCCTCCCTCCTTATGGGCAGCCTCTGGATGCCCTATGGGGCTTTTTTTCCCACAGATGACGCTGATAATAAGCTTGTACCAGACGTGGGGCATGCATATATGAAGTTGGTTCCCACAAATTCTCTTCTGGGCCTCTAAGTGAAAATGTCAAGTGTCAATATTTTGTGTGGTCACCATTATTTTCCAGCACTGCCTTAAACCTCTTGGGCATGGAGTTCACCAAAGCTACACAAGTTTCCACTGGAGTCCTCTTCCACTCCTCCATGACGACATCAGAGCTGATGGACCTTGCGCTCCTCTACCTTTTGTTTGAAAATGCCCCACAGATAATCAATAGGGTTTAGGTGTGGAGACATGCTTGGCCAGTCCATCACCTTTACCCTCAGCTTCTTTAGCAAGGCAGTGGTCGTCTTTGAGGTATGTTTGGGGTCGTTATGTTGGAATACTGTCCTGCCGCCCAGTCTCTGAAGGGAGGGGATCATGCTCTGCTTCAGTATGTCACAGTACTTGGTCGACCATGGCGAAGCCTGTTCTGAGTGGAACCTGTCCTGTTAAACCACTGTATGATCTCAGCCATCGTGCTGCAGTTTAGTTTCAGGGTCTTGGCCATCTTCTTATAGCCTAGGCCATCTTTATGTAGATCAACAATTCTTTTTTTCAGATTCTCAGAAAGATCTTTGGCATGAGGTGCCATGTTGAACTTCCAGGGACCAGTATGAGATAGTGAGAGCGATAACACCAAATTTAACACAACCGCTCCCCATTCACACCTGAGACCTTGTAACACTAACAATGTGACAGCGGAGAGGGAAAATGGGTAATTAGGCCTAATATGGACATTTTCACTTAGGGTGTGTACTCTCACTAGGAGGCAACCAAAGCAAGTGTGATAAAGGAACACCTCGACATGCATGACACTCCAGTTCCATCCAAATAGGGCCAGGCATGGAAGAATGCGTTCGGGTCAGTTGTGCTATTATCGCGGCGTGATAGTATTTGAGGAAGTCAGGAGCGCCCAGACCACCAGTTGCTCTAGGAGTAAGTAGTGTCCTTTTGTTTATTCTAGGTTTAATAATTGAAAGACCACCGATCTTATGCCCTACTTTGTCACTATCTCTTGATACCTGGGATAGACTATCCAGAACATTCAAATTCAGGTCTTCTCACTCCCCGTTGGCTCCTATTTTCGGTAATAAGAAATTTGCTCCGGGGCTTGTCCCCAACGCCTTTGAATGGTGGAAAAATAAGGGCCTGACGCGCATAGCCGACGTCTGTGATGATAAGGGAATGCTACATTTTGATTTCCTAAAGGAACGGTTTCAGAGAAACATAACTATAATCTTATAAAATGTTTTCTAGATAGTTTACCATGTGACTCTAAGTTAACTATAATGTCTGATATGGAATGTTTTTGCCGTAGATTTGATAAGATGCAGGGCTATATTTCGACTATATATTCTATTTTGACGGTTTCTACAGATAAGTTGAATTACATGTTAAAATGGGAAGAGGATATGCAGGAAACTTGTGAGATCTCAGAATGGCACCAATTGGCACGTGGGGCGTCACGTTCTCTTATGAACACTTCGATAGTTGAGGCAAATTATAAAATACTCTTGAGGTGGTACATGGTTCCCTCTAGACTAGCATCCTTTGTACCAGATGCTTCTCCTCTTTGCTTCCGTGGATGCGGACGGGAGGGAACTTTGTATCATATATGGTGGGACTGCCCGAAAGTGAAACGTTATTGGATCAGAGTGTATAATTTTATTTATGTACTTACCCGTATTAAATTACTCAAATCTCCAAGGCTTTCACTGCTGGGTGGCGATATTAAAAATACCTCTAAATCCCAGAAGTGCCTTATAAAATTTATATTCATTTCTGCTAGACTGGTAATAGCTAGATCGTGGAGATCGGCCCTGCTCCCATTTGACCAACTTAAAAATAAGCTCACATGGTTCATGATTAACGAACATATGACCGCTATCCTTCAGGATAGGATAGAATTATTCAATGCTGTCTGGGATCCTTGGATCAATCATATATCAAGTGATCCTGGATCTCTTCCGATCAAACTATTTGGTTTTATTTTTAGTAGGCACGGAGATTCCTTCCCTCACTTCCCCCTCCCCCTTATTTTTAAATTTTATTTTTTTTTGGTTTATTTTATTTTATTTTTTCTCACGTCTATCCCGCTGCCGCTCCAGGTGTTCTATGCGTTGGGGGCGGTGACAATTTTTCTGATATAAGTTTATGATTATTCATGTTTATTGTAATAGATACTATTCTACTCTTCTTGATTTATTTGGTGGGTTCTACGTTACCACCGAGATGGTTAGTTTGTATCAAGGTCTTCTCTTTCAGTTTTCTTACGAATATATTTACTGAGATACAAGGTTTTATTATTAGTTCTAAATATAGTTTATGGATTACCATCTTGTTCGTAATAATTGAAAATGCACTCTTCATGTGTTTTCTTATGCTTCCACCGACTTAATTGTATAATTTTCTTTGTACAATTCTGTAATGTGACATTTCCAACTAAATGCATAATAAACATATTGAAAAAGGGTGTGTACTCACTTTTGTTGCCAGCGGTTTAGACATTAATGGCTGTGTGTTAAGTTATTTTGAGGGGACAGCAATTTTACACCGTTATACAAGCTGTACACTCACTACTTTACATTGTAGCAAAGTGTTATTACTTCAGTGTTGTCACATGAAAAGATATAATAAAACAAATTACAAAAATGTGAGGGGTGTACTCACTTTTGTGAGATACTGTATATGACATTGCTGGGTATTCAAAAATAAACTGTGATAAATCTAATATTCGAGCATATGGTTAACTAAGGTAATTAAACATTACATACAGTATACACAGCTTGGCGCTATAGACATACAATCAAGCATTGGTTAGCACAGTCTATTTCATTAGGGTGTGCACCCCAGAGGACAAAAACACATGTGTAAATGTCAGCAGAGCAGAGATTGGAGTCATTAGGGCAGTGGACGGTGTCAAGAGATTTTGTTTTTTATAATATACGTTTTTTTTATTATTTTTCTTTAGGAGACCCATCGGGGTGATTTGGTGAAATATCAAGGGTCTAAACAGAGAGAAAAGGACCGAGGACAGAGATTCCCCAGTCCCCTTATTTGCAGACCAAGATGCATTGGACAGTGAATGAATGGGAAATTCTCTGTGCTGAGCTTCTTCCTCTTCTTTAACAAACCAAATTATAGTAAAAATAGTTTACTATGTCTCAGTTAAGAATGAAAACAGGAGCAATCTGTACAGATCACTCGTGCTCATACATTTATCCATCCTGATCATTCCCCGCAGCAGCCAGTGGGAAAGTAGAGTAGGGAAGCTGGCAGCACTGCAGGGGAGAGACAGGGGACACCAGGAAGCAGGGGGAATCAGCACAGTACACTGTGCGCACACCTATGCAATCAAGCGTACAATGTAAAAAAATTCTTAACAAACGTTATAAATTCATATAAAGTGACAAGTGCTTTAAATGAAGTGTGAATCCAGTAATGTAATAAAAATGTCTATTCATCTACTTTGTACAATGGTGTCTTTGTGCAGTATTACTTAAAAGTGCTAGTGCATCACCACTGTGCAATAAGTATATTGGATGGCCTCAAAGGATCTGATGTGCATATTAGATATACTGGTAGAAAGGACTCTGCTGGTTACAGACCACTCACTGGGACTTGGGGTAAACACAGGCTCCTGGTTCACAGATGATTGGAGTTAAAAATGGTAGAGAACACTCATAGTGCATTATCATTAAAAACCATTGTGTTTAATAAAAAAGTTGCACTTACAGTATCGCTTAAGTATAAGCAAGCAATGTCATCTCAACACGGCCACCTGCATTACGGTCCGTACACCTCAACGTCACACCGCTAGCTCCTGTCCGACACATTTCCCCTCAGAAGGCATTAACTTGGATTGGAGGCAGAAGTATTCGTGGCTTGCATAGGAACACCAGGTTTGTATATAAAATAGACAGGTTAAAAAGTATACTTGGATCCTAAACCTAAGAAAATTGGCTTGTAAAAGTTTATAAAATACCATCATCCATTGAGATAATCAAGATGAGCTACGATGCCTGTATACATTTTTTTTTTGTATTATTCTTTATTATTTTATATATATAACAAATGCATATTATTTCAAATACACAATCTAAAACAGCACAATATTTACACTTTAATATAACTAACAGATCCTAGTACTCGAGGAATCTATTGGTGCAGCAGTCTCTGTAATATAGTGGCTAAGCGCAACCCTCAGGAGCAAATATAATCAGCCATAGTCCAACCCTACAACCTAAGTAAAAATGATCCCCGCCCATCTACAACATAACTTACTGTTCCTGGACACAGTTATTACCTGGCGAAAAATGCAAAAAAAAATGGGATTATCTCCCTTCATCTCCTGCACTGCTTCCCTGTATGATCTGGTCACCAGATCTCTTCTTCGAAGAATATCATCTACCCAGCCACTACTTTTTTTCATGTATTACAGTTCTCAGACTTTGTTAGTAAAACCTTTCCTAAAAAGTCTCAACGATTCCATCCTTACTTGTTAGATTGTCTACTCAATAAATAACGTTAATCAATTTCTGACATCTTTATACCACTGAACTCCTTCTTTACAAAACCATTTCATCACACCACAGTGCAAAACTGGAGTAAAGACAAGGAGTTGATATTCTGGACAGTATCCTGGAGGCTAAAATATCATCAATAAATTAGTGATCAATGAATCCTGGAGAGAATCACAATTTAAGATCCTCCACAGAGCTTTTGTCCAGTTCTCTGCCAAATGTACCATGCCCCCAGTGGCCACCTGCCCTTGGTTTTCTTCCATGAGACCATCATTGTTCCATCATTCGGGTCTTGTCCATCCATCTCTGTGAACTAGAATTACTCTTAACCACTTAAGACCCGGGCCAAAATGCAGGTAAAGGACCAGGCCCCTTTTTGCGATTCGGCACTGCGTCGCTTTAACTGACAATTGCGCGGTCGTGCGACATGGCTCCCAAACAAAATTTGTGTCCTTTTCTTCCCACAAATAGAGCTTTCCTTTGGTATTTGATCACCTCTGCGATTTTTATTTTTTGCACTATATACAAAAATAGAGTGACATTTTTGAAAAAAAAACAATATTTTTTACTTTTTGTTACAAAAAAAATCAAATAAACTAAATTTTAGTCAAACATTTAGGCCAAAATTTATTTAGCCACATGTCTTTAGTAAAAAAAAAATCGCAATAAAAAAAAAATAGTTAACTAGGGCGGTGATCAAGGGGTTAAAACTTTATTGGGGGGGTACGGGGGCTACCCTGGACCTAACACTAACTGCCTGTCACACTGCCTGTCACACTGACACTAAATACAGTGATCATACATATATGATCACTGTATTCAGTGACACTGTGACAGGGGGGTGATCGCAAGGGGTTAAGTGTGCCTGCGTGTACTGGTGTCAGTGTAGTGTTGTGCAGACTTACTATGTGATGTGATCTCTCCTCAGCGGCGGTTGAAAAAAACGCCGAGAGCAGAGATCACATCACTTCCCCCTTCCTGTGTTTACACAGGAGGAGGAAATGACACACAGGCAAGCGCGCGCATTGGCTGGGAGCGATCCGGAGGGGGCGGACAAAAACGAACCACCGCCCCCTCAGCACGGATCGCTCCTACAGCCACTGGGACTGCCGTATGTACCGGGGGGGTCCCGATCGGACCCCCGACACACGTCAAGGCAGCAACGTACAGGTACGTTGATGTGCCTGTCCGTGCCATTCTGCCGACGTAAATGTACATGCGGTGGTCCTTAAGGGGTTAAACATTGGATCTCCTCTCCGGTGCCCACCATTATGAAGTTAGAAAAAGTTCCTAAAACTTCTACTTTATAAGGAAAAGTTGGACATTGTACTCCATATTGCTACTAACCATTTTAAAACCCGGTTTTGAACATTTACCCAAGTCTAAAAACATCTGACCTGTCCCCTCTGCAGACTCCTTTCCCTTATGTAGTTGGTTATACCACAACTAACACAGCAAATACTTCATAGGCGGCAAGTTTATTCCACCAGCAGTGGTTTGCTGTCTCTTGCTAATTTGATATTACCCTCGCTGAAAAACCTTCTCTATTCTGGACCACAAGTGGTGATGCCCAGTCAGTGGTGTCACTAGGGTTGGTGTCACACGGTGCAGTAAAACATGGTGTCACCCCCCACCCACCAACTATAATCGCTACTCAGTACAGACACCCCTAATGCCGCGTACACACGATCACTTTATGTGATAAAAAAAAATGACGTTTTTAAAAACGTCAATTTCATTGACCGTGTGTAGGGGAAAACGTTGTTTTATGTCTTGTAAAAAACGACAAAAAAAAATTGAAGCATGCTTCAATTTTTTGTGTCGTTTTTCAAAACGTTGTTTTTTGTTTCACAAAAATTCACCGTGTGTAGCAAAAAACGTTGTTTAAAACAACGTTTTTCAACCCGCGCATGCCCAGAAGCTAGTTATGAAGAGAGCTTCAGAGGAAAAGAGTGGTGAATGTAACCTCGCTCTGCTAGAGCATTGTGAAAAAAAACGATGGTGTGTAGGCAACATCGTCTTTGAAAATTGAAGTTTCAAAAATTTTGTTTTTTACTTCACAGAAAACGTTGTTTTTTTTCATCACATAAAGTGATCGTGTGTACGCGGCATTAGAATAAATCACCCCTCTCCATCAGTGCAGACCCCCTTTAGGATAACCCCCAATACGTGTAGACCCCCCCCTCAGGATACCCCCGCAATAAGTGCAGACTCCCCTCATGATTACCCCTCCAATAAGTACAGACCCCCAGGATAAACCACTCCCCTCCCTCAGGTAAATCCCCCCCAATGAGGAGGAAAAATCTCCCCATAAGTGCAGACCCCCCTCAGGATAACCCCCCAAAAAGTACAGACCCCCAGGATAAACCACCCCCCTTCATCAGTACAGACCCTCCCTCAGGATAACCCCCCCTCAATAAGTGCAGACCCCCTTCATCCACCTGGGCAGTGGGCAGAGGAAGCTTCAATGTGCCGCCGCCCAGAGAGTTGTTTGCTCAGACTGTCACTCTCTGAGCGGCGTGCCTGTGTATAGTGAAAGGAGGCAGCTGCAGTGGCAGTGAGAGTGAGGAGTCTTACTCAGGCAGGGATAGCGTGGTGCCAACACGTTGCGGTTGAAGAGCCCTGCCTCTGGGACCCTCTGCCGCACTCGAGATGTTGTCACCCCTCTCAAGGGCGCCCCCCGCCCTCCCTAGCAATGCCACTGTTCCCAGTTTCTACCTACCAGATAGTATTTCACCTATCTTCTATTCTTTATAGGTTTCTCATCCGCACACATTTTAAAACGTTTATTTAGTTTTCAAATACGGTTACTCATTTTTTTATTGTTTGGACTAATACATAGGTTATTCCTTGGGCTCTTATTTGCCCACCAAGATCTGTGAACTAAAAGTCCAAGGTTTATCCTTCCATACATCCACTAGTTGAAAATTAAAAATGTCATTTGAACTGGATGTGAAGTAGAGATGTTTTGCCTGCCACTGTATTATATGTCTTTTCTTTTTTGTACGCTGGATCAGTTCTTGCCTATTAGGCCTTGATGTAAACAGTTAAGCAGCGGGACTATATCTTGAGGCTTTAGAGCTTTTATTTTCTGCCTGTACCCTATGTTGCAGTTTGTATAATGTTTTCTTGTGATACCCAATAAAATATATGTTTAAAAACAAAAACAAACAAAAGGCGTGCAAAGTCCTACAAGGCCAATTTTTTATTTTTTTTGTATTAAAATTATAAACATGTTATACTTACCTGCTTTGTGCAATGCAAATAAACAGAGCAGCCCCAAACTTCCTCTTCTCGAGTCCCCCAACTGGCGCTGTCTACTCCACTCTTCCTCTTTAGTGTCTGACCCCATTGCAAGTGCTTGCTATGGAGCAGATGTGCGGGCTCACTCCTGAGCCTCTTTGTGCATCTATGGACTGTTCCCTTTTCACCAGATTTGATTGATAGCAGCAGGAGCCAGTGAGGAGAAAAAGAGCAAGCAGTGCCTCTGCTCTCAGGCACAGTGATGGATCAAGTTCAGAACCAAGTAAGTATTTAGGGGGGCTAAGACAATCTTGGAAAGTGTTTTTTTACCTTAATGCAGAGAATAAATTAAAGTAAAAAAAAAAAAGAAATAAAAAAACATTAGCCCTTACAACCACTTTAAATTCCATTACACATAGTCTTCTGGCTGGCCCAGGCCCTTTCTTTTCTACCCTGGCGGCAGAGGTGGTGGGCAGTTCTTCCTCTGCAAAAATAATAGTGCTCTCATACTTCTAGGAATATGTACATGCCCCTTGATTTTTTCTTCAAGGGGCATGCACACAATAGCAGATAAGTAACTTAGGGAGTGGTAAGTCTCTGAAGGAAAACACCGGAGTACAGTATTGTACAATACATATTGTAGCTAGTGTTGTGTTCAATTTTTTGTAGCACTATTGACCACTGACTTTTTTATTTTATTTTATAACTGTGGAGTTTGGCTTTTAGCAATGTTGATATTTAGAAAAAACTCTGCTTTTATTTAACAGGGCTGAAAGTCTCCAATGCGTAAATGTCTGCTGCTAGTTAAAAAAGTAAAACAATTAAGCCAAGAGCAATTACTGTGTTGTTAGGAAAGAAATAGCAATCTTGTGTTTGTGCATTTTTTCCAAAAGTTCTATTATGTATCACTATACATCTGCAGTGGGAAAGATTTATTTTGGACTGTCTTCGTTGAAATTTCAATGAACATGTATATATTGTGTAATAGTGAGAGTCCCTGTCCCTATGAAATTGGAGGTAAAACTGACACAGGCTTTGCATGTCAGCAGACTGCAAAACTACATGGCATAGCTTTGAAACGGAGAAAACTGTTGTGGCAGCTTTCTCTGGGGTTTGCCAAGTTTGAATGGGGCTGTGTGGTTTGGAGATCCTGCAGAGACTTGGGAGAGATGGGATCTCCAACCCTGTGTCCAGGTTTTAAAGACTGCCTGCAAGCTGTCTGCACAGGTGAGGACAGCTCATATAATGAAGGGCTGGGAAGAGCTGAGAGGGAGAGGAAAGGTGGAGTGTGTGCAGCTGGCTGCTGGTTCAAAACACTGCATGTGGAAAGCTGTCTGTCTGTGGAAGACTATATCCCTGGTGTGGGGGGACTTTGTGCCTGATGGACTGAGAGGCTAGTAGACCTGAGGTGGCTAGTGAGTCCAAGAGGGGCTGAAGGAAGTCTGGAAGTCTGGGAGACAGTAAGCTGGAGAATCCTGTTGAGGCCAGGAGTGGGCCAGATTTAACAGGTACTACAGGGCTAAGTAAGCCTAGGAGCCAGGAGGCTTGGTATTTTTTTTGTTATATAAAACGGTACTGGAGAAGAACCCCTGCGTGGGAATCCTGTATGTGAACTGTTTTGTTTCCTTTCAATAAAAAATGGGTTGCCATACCCTCAAACCTAACATCTGACTGCTGTGGACTCCCTAAAAACGCATTTACCATTGAGTTAACACCCCCAATGTTTACAATTGGTAAAGAAAATAAAAAGTAACAATATACAGAACTTTATTATTGCTGTTGTATAGGACAAGATTACATTTCAAACTCTGGTCACCATGACGTCATAATCTGTGCATTTGACTAAGGCCTCATGTACACTGCTGCTGGTAAACGGATGTTTAGGAGCAGTTGGGCATTTCAACTTCTCCTGAACTCTCCTCTGTTATCTTATCAGTGCATGTACACAGGGTCCTTTACAGTTGTTTCTAGGCAGTTGAGTTTAGAGGCTTTTTTTGGAACCCAAAAAAAAATTGGTTCAGAAGCTGAATTTAGAGGCATAGAGGCATTTTAAGTGCCAAATGCTTCTAAATGCGGCTAAATGTGGTAACTGTCCTGCCCAGACCTAACCACTTCCATCTACAACTAACGCACTGTCATTCTCTCTAGACGTTCTTGCACCTCTTTCTACACGCAGAACCAGGCCCCATCTGCCACAACCCTGGCAAACAGACAACACCAGAAGTCCCAAGAGATGCAGCTGTACTCTTTAGAAAGCATGACGTAAATCTAAATGCCTGCAAGACTTTACCCTCTACAAATCTGCCCTTCTCATATACAACTCCTGCCTCCACACTGCTAAACAAACCTACTACAACACTCTCATCAAAACCCTCTCATTAAAACTTTGTCAACTGTTTTCTACCCTTAATTCCTTACTTCACCCTCCACTGCCCACCCACCCACCAACTTGCTTACCGCTCAACAGATTGCCAACCATTTCAAAATCGACACAATTCACAAGGAGATATCAAGCATTCAAATTCCTCCCCTACCCAACACATCAGGTCCAACGCCACACTCAATACTCTCCTCCTTTTGCCCAGATACCAACTCCTCTCCATGACCCCCCTCAATACCTGTCCCCTGGACACTGTTCCACCTTCCCACTCTATTCTCAACTCCCTAACCCACATATTCAACCTCTCCCTCTGCTCTGGCACCTTTCCTCCCCCGCTCAAACATGCATTGGTTAGCCCCATACTTAAATAACCCTCACTAGACCCCACCTGTTTGAATAACTTAAGAACTGCTCTTCTTTGCCTCCAAGCTCATCGAATGCCTTGTCCATGACCGTATAAGTTGCTACCTCACGGACAACAACCTTTTCGACCCCCTACAGTCTGGCTTCCGCCCACAACATTTTACTGGATCTACCCTACTAAAACTCACCAATGACCTAATAACTGCTAAAACCAATGGCCATTACTCCATACTCATACTCTGGGGCACTGTACACACGATCAGACCGGTCTGATGAAACTTGTCCGACGGGCCGTTTTCATCAGACAACTCTGAACTTGTCTGATGTGCGTACACACCATCGGACCAAAATCCGATCAGACCAGAACGCGGTGACGTAAAACACAACGACGTGATGAAAAAATGAAGTTCAATGCTTCCGAGCATGCGTCGACTTGATTCTGAGCATGCACAGGTTTTTAGTCTGATGCTTTTGTGTACTAACCATCGAACCTGTCCGACGGACAGGTGTCCATCAGACAGGTTTTAAAGCATGTTTTAAAACTTTGGTCCGACGGACAACGGTCTAATGGGCCGTACACACCATCGAACTGGTCCGATGAAACTGGACTGCAGACCAGTTTCATCGGACCTGTCTGATCGTGTGTACGCGGCCTTAGACCTCTCTGCTGCCTTTGATACAGTTGACCATTCTGCTTTATCCTGGTTCTCCTACCTATCTCAGCACACTTTCAGTGTCACCTACAACTCCAGCTCCTCCACTCCTCTTTTACTTTCTTTTGGGGTACCCCAAGGCTCCATCCTTGGGCCCCTCTTATTCTCACACTATGCCTCTTTCCTGGGCCAGTTAATAACCTCCCATGGCTTTCAATACCACCTCTATGCCGATGACACCCAGATCTATCTCTTCACTCCTCAGCTCACCCCTTCGATCTCCTCACGGATCTCAAACTTATTGAATGACATATCGGTATGGATGTCACACCACTTCCTTAAACTCAATCTTTCTAAAACTGAGCTTGTTATATTTCCTCCTTCCCGGTCCCCCCCCATGACTTTAGCATTAAAATCAACAACACAATCATTGGTTCCTCCACATATGCCAGGGTGCTGGATATAATCCTTGACTCTGACCTCTCCTTCAGCCCCCACATCCAATCACTGGCTAAATCCTGCCTTTTTAACCTCCGCAACATCCCCAGAATTCGACCCTTCCTGACTAATGATACCACAAAGCAACTTATTCACTCCTTGGTTATTTCCCGCCCTGACCACTGCAACTCTCTCCTTAATGGGCTACCCTTATGCAGTCTATCCCCCCTTCAGTCTATTTTGGATTCTGCTGCTAGACTATACATTGTAAAGTGCTGTGTAAACTGATGGCACTATATAAATTGTGTATTTTAATAATAATAATAATAAAAAAAATATATATATTATTATTGTTTTCTAAACACTTCTAAACGCAAACATGGCAAAACGCCGCTAAACGTGGCATATAAACGCGGCAAAACAGACGTTTTAAAAGTGCGTTACTATCTGTCATGTTAAATCATTCTGGAAAGGTTGTAAAAACGTCCTATATACATGGTCAGTCTGTCTCCCCTTTCCTTATAAAAAAAATTGTGGCCAGGAGCAGTTGCTACATGAAGAGAAGATGTAGATACACCGCTTCCAGGCTGCAGGTCTATGTGTGTGAAACTCCTGTTTATCAGCAACACAGGTACCTGTTGTAACTAATTTTAAAGCAGGCGTCAGGGACTCTTCCACACCAGTGTGTTTGAAAACGTATGTGTTATTTTGAGTCCGTGCATTTTCAGTCCACTGCAAGTAAATTAAGGCTTCATGCAAGATGCTACTAACCGCTTTTGAGCTTTTGTTTTAATTTTTTCTTCATGTACTGCAAAAACGCTAATAATGCTCCTAAAAGCTACCAAAATGCTACTAGAAGCTGACACAAAAATGCTATTATCAGCATTTTGCACCCAGCATTTTTTTTTCTAGCTTTTTTTTGAGCTTATGAAAAATGCTAGCATGCATGGAGCCTCAATGTGGTTCTAAAGTCTAAAAGTAATATATTTTTTTTGCATCCTTGCATTAATGTAAAAAACACCCCACTAACTTCATTAGCGCCCTCTTTCCCAAAACACTTACCTGACTCCTGTCACTACTCCAGTACTGTTTCTGGTTCCAACACTGCTCTCATCAGGTCCTGCTTTCACAGGAGAAACTAAGGCCGTGTACACACGATCGGTCCGTACCGATCGTGTGTGGGCCCCATCGGTCAGTTATACTTCGGTCAAAAATAGAGAACTTGCTTTAAAATTTAACCAATGGATGCCTAACCGATAGGTCAAAACCGATCGTTAGTATGCAAAATCATCGGTTAAAAAGCCGTGCATGCTCAGAATCAAGTCGAAGCATGCTTGGAAGCATTGAACTTCGTTTTTTTCAGCACGTCGTTGTGTTTTACGCCACCTCGTTCTGACACAATCGTTTTTTTAACCGATTGTGTGTAGGCACATCAGACCATCAGTCAGCTTCATTGGTTAACCAATGAAAACGGTCCTTTGGACCGCTCTCATCGGATTGGCTGATCGTGTGTACGCGGCCTAAGAATAGCAGAACCATAGGATGCTGTTAGTCAATCTCCAGTGAGGAGGGAGGAGGACATGACTTACCGGGGCTGTGTGTGTCTATGGATGACGGAACTGTCACCCCCCTGCTCTGCTCTGATCAGCAAGGGATTCGTGAGCGGATCCTCTGCTGATCAGAATAAAGTCCACCCCATGGGAAAGGGGCCTAAGGAGGCACCCAGAACAGGAGAAGGTGACTGTGCTGTTGGGGGAATTTTGAAATTTAACTTTAATTTCACGTTAAAGCAACACAATCTTTATTCTATACATGTTTTATGTGCATTTTCTTCCTTTTTACATTTTTTTCCTGTAAACCCTATGAAGTCATGAACATGTGGCTCAAAGAACACAAAATAAAAGGATTATTACATTTTTAGTGCATTTTAAAAGCCTTTTTAATATTAGGTCATGTGTTTTTTTTTTTTTTTTTTTTAGAACCGTACAGAAGACGCAGCAAGCTGAATTTTCAGAATCACACCACACTGTGCCTTAGTGCAACATACTAATATTAAGAGCTGCATTTATATATAAAACTATTTTCCCTTCAGATCTGGAACAGTGTGAACACATGCTGTAGTTCTAATACAATGCAGTGGGGTAAATGAGCCCTTTAAGGATAAAAGTAAGTTCTGAAAAAAACCCACTTATACTTCAAAAGTGAACTTCATTTCCCCACCCCCTGCACAAACACAGCAACAATTTAATGTTCATTTGGTCATGAGGTAAGGAAATATTATTTCTAAAGCCTCGTACACACGATCGGATTTTCCACAGACGAAGCCTCAGACGTTTGTCTGAAGGGTGTGTGCCTGGATTTTGTCTTGCATACAAACAGCACACACTTGTCGGCCAACAAACACAAATGTAGTAACGTACTAGATGTACTACGTGGGTTTTCAGCTCTTTAGCGCCACCTTTTGGGCACCTGCTAATGTTGTGTTTGGTGAGCATTGCTTCCGAGCATGAGTGTTTGTACTTTGGACTTTTTTCTGAAAGACTTGTGTACACATGATCGGAAAATCTGACAACAGACCGTTGTCCACAGACAATTTTAAAGCCTTCCATCCAACATTTATCTGTGGAAAATCCGACAACAATTGTCTGATGGAGCTTTCAAACGGTCGGATTTTCCACCAACAGTGTGTCAACACACGATTCCCGTCAGAAAATCTGATCGTGTGTATGAGGCTTTATTATTTTTCCAGTTGAACAGTCACAGCCTCTCCAGCATCAACATGTACAATGCAGGGCCAGTAGTCCTTTGAGGGCCCATGTACATTCTGGGGTTGTGTATGTATGTATGTATGTATGTATGTATGTATTTCTGCTTACTTCTTACCCCTTAGACTAAACAATCATTGAACTTCTTCTGAGCGGGGGGGAATCACAACTTACAAGTTTTTTATTGCTGATTTCAGATTAGTTTTAAAGAATGACTCCACTTTTGTTAGAAAAAAAAAAAACAATCCCCTCACGGTGATCAATGTACATTGCAGGGATTTTACCAAATTTGATGTCTGGTCCAACCTTTTTCTGCTTTGAAGAAAAATATGTTTGTTTCACTCTGTCATTTGGAGACTGGTTCTGAATAGAAGGAACTGGTTCATTATAAACAGCTGGCGTGCTCTCAGTGTTCAGGTTTTTGTCTTAGTGCAGATTTCTTGGAACATCACAGTGAGCCTATCACACAAGCAGGAAATTACATTTTTGGGGAAGTTCTTACACCAACCATGCACAAAACGCCTCTAGGTTGCCATATTGCACGCATTTTACAGAAAATTACAGTGGCTGAAGATTGAACAGGAAAGATATTTTCCAATAACATTAAATTACAATGTGGCTTGTATAGCATTGTATAAGTTGTATTATTATTTTATTGCTATATATTTTTTTCTCACAAAAGTGGAGTTACCCTTTAAGGCATTGAAGCAGAGAAGAACAAGATTACAAGTTCAATACCTCACAGAACAATCAGCTATAGCTGTGGTCTACAGTGGCTTGCAAGAGTTTTATCTTTCCCTGACACTCAAAAGATAAGCTGTTCATTCTGTGAAAAAAAACTTCTTCATTTCTTTGTCATCTTGCTTGTTACATGGGTCAAAAAGGTCTCTTAGCTTGCAGTCATCATTAACAAAATCCAAGGTTGGAACCATTGTAATGAATAAAAATAGGGTGTGATTACTATACACAAATACAAAATTAATAACATTGCAGCCATGGGCGTCCGCTCCATAGGGCAAGGGGGGTCGTTTGCCCCCCCCTGGAATCGCCAGGTAGAGCCAAGAGCAGGGCCGAACTGGCCCTGGTGCCGATTTAATCAGTGACTGCAGCGCTCCCCTCCAGTTGTCCCTTATTTAGAGTGCCTGTCCCTCTTCTGGAATCAAATCCATTTGTCCCTCATTCCAAAAGGTTCCTCTTTTAGACCTGAAATAAATATACTGTCAATATAGTGTAGTGTTTCAGTCAAGGGAAAGGGGTGCTGTGTAATGTATAAAGGGGTTCAGTGATGCAGGGTGCTGTGTAATGTAAAGGGGTCCAGTGATGCAGTGTGCTGTGTAATGTAAAGGGGGCCAGTGATGCAGGGTGCTGTGTAATGTAAAGGGGCCAGTGATGCAGGGTGCTGTGTAATGTAAAGCGGTCCAGAGCTGGGGGGTGCTGTAAAAGGGTCCAGAGGTGCAGTTGTGGAGAGGGGTACAAAGAGATATTGAAAGATGCAGGGCGCACAGTGGGGTGTTTTTACATTTTAATGTGAGGGGGGGGCGCTTTTAACCCCCGCTAGCGGTCGAAGAAAGGGTAAAATGCGACTGTGTATCGCCGCTGCCGAAGCGCCCCCCTCTGAAAAAATTTCAGCGGACGCCCATGATTGCAGCATGTAGTGATGTATAGAAAAAGCATCTCCTTCTTTCTTTTCATGCTAAGCTAGTAACATGTTTGAACGAAATTTCGTGATTGTATTTTTTGTATGGTTTATGATTTACACATTCTCAGGACAATCACAAAGTAGAAAGAATTTTTTTTTCTATACAAGCACAATCTTTATTGTTAGGTGGATTTCAAGGTTAACAACTCTATTATTATATTTTTTTTTTCAAGAATTTCTTCTTTTCAAGAATAAGTCCTTCAGTCATAACTTCAAAGTTGGAGCACTTGGTTTAAAAAACTGGATTTTTTTATTTGCTTATCCAAGTTGTTAATTCTTTATATTTGGAAAGTTATGGTGTGGTTTTGCCTTATGTATGTGTTATACTAGTTTAAATCTCTTTATTAGCCTTCCTTCCTGGTATTATTCGTAATCGTTAATATTTGGAAGGTCAAATGATTTGCATCTTATTAAAATTTGGAGTCAAAATCTTTCTCATTATTAGCTTTCCATCTCTATTTTAAGCCTGTTTTTCTTCAAATATTAAAGGCTATGAAGCTTTACTGTATACCCCACCTGCTACCTGTTTCAAAATGCTTATGGGAACATCTGACCACAACACAGTTGGCTGATACTGTGTGTCATTAGACCTTATGCAGCGTACACACAATCATTTTTTAGCATGGAAAAAAACGTTGTTTTTCAGCATGTCCAAAAAACAAGGTTTTTCGAAGTTCATCATAAAAAACGATGTTGCCCACACAATATCGTTTTAAAAAAATGATGAACAAAGCGCGGTGACGTACAACATGTACAACGGCACTCTAAAGGGGAAGTTCTAATCGCCTTTGGGCTGCTTTAGCTGATTCCTTGTTATTAAAAGACGATTCGCGATTTTCTGTCTGTTACAGCATGATGAATGTGCTTACTCCATTCTGAATGGTAGTTTTACCAGAACGCTCCCGTCTCATAACTTGCTTCTGAGCATGCGCGGGTTTAAAACGTCGTTTTAGCCCACACACAATCATTAAAAAATGCAGCATGTTCAAATTATTTTTTTGTCGTTTTTCAGAACCTGAAAAATTATGGGCACGTTTTTTGCCGAAAAATGATTGCGTGTACGCGGCATTAAGCTAGCCATAAATTGTTAGATTTTCGAATGAATGCTTGTAGAAAAATTTTCATTACATTTGATGACTTGACAAATGTCGTTCAAAAGTCTATTGTGTCTAACATTTGATTTCGGATAGAATGTACTTATCGAAATGAAAATGAAATACACTGTTAGTTGAATTTTTTTTCTTGAATAAACATATTTCTATCTCCCTTCAAATTTTTTGTCACTGTGGTCAAAGAGGAACACTGATTTGACCCCAATAACAATGAGAAAATCAAACAAATGTTCCTTAAATGAAACATTTCTAACCCAATCTTACTAGTGTATGACCAGCACTGTTTCAAAATTAAGTCTGCTATCTATAATATAAAGTGATGCTGTGGCACTTGTTTCAGTTTGAATAGAGTGACCCCCCAGGATAGTTTTAAGCATGCATTGGAGGTTTATAGTAAGCCCTTATCCTTTTTTCCTAAAGATTGGCTGTAAATTGTATAGTCTGTTCAAAGTTTTTACTTACTGATCTACTGCCCCTTCTCACAATGCAAGTATTTTAGTGATTGAAAACAATGCACTCATTTTGTGGCTGTTCTATATTAATAAAAGAGGGCCAGAGATTGCTAATTAAGTGCTTACTCCTTCTAATGGCTTATCTACAAACTATATTTAAAGGCATTGTACACTTTCTTTTCAATTTGTTTTTATTAAGCATAATAAGGAAATTGACAGATCAACAGGGAAAAAAAAAACAGAAAAACAGCAGTACAATGTGAATTCGCTAACAGATTTCCCAATAGACAATAGGATATTGTATACAATAAAAATCTAAATCATAATACCAGCGTTGAAATATGTAACAAGCTAGCGGGTCCGCGCATCCTACTTCACATTGTGGAGCCACGGCACCCTCCGTAGGTAAGGTTCTGGCATGTATACTAAGCCCAGTTATCAAAACACCATAGAGAGTAGGACATATGTCCTTACCGTTCTAGTTTAATGGGAAGTGAACATGAGGAAGTCACGTTGGGCCTCCAATCCTGAGAGAAATGGCGACCAAATATTTTAATAGGACAAAGGTAACACATGAAAGTTAGAGCAATTGAGCAAGGAAATGGAAGGCAAATACACAAAGGAAAAAGGGAAGAAAAAGATAAAAGAGGGGAGTAAGACAGAGAGTAAGGGGAGGAGGGACGAACCAAAGTACCACAGGGACTAAATTCACCACAAGACAATTGCACAGATTAGGTAAAACCTTAAAGCACTATACATTTCTTATTCAGGGTATTTCGAGATCCAAGGCATCCATTGAGTTTTAAACTTCTGGCTAACATTAGACTGTGCTGCAAAATACTTTTCATATAGATATTGTGCGGATACCCTTTGAATGACCTCACTGATATTGGGGGCTAGGGTAGTTTTCCATTTAGAGGTTATAGTCAGGCGTGCCGCTATCAGTACGTGAGTGACTATAGCACGAAATTGGGATGGAATATTAGTAATGTTAATGTTAAGGAGGGCTAGTTGAGGAGTGGGACGCAAAAAAAAACCTGTTACAGACGAAAGTAATTTGAACACCGCAGTCCAGAAACTGCGCAGGCTTTTGCAATCCCACAGGATGTGATAGATGTTACCCTTAGCTCCACATAATCTCCAACATAGAGGGTTCTGTGATGTAAATATCAGTGATAATCTAACAGGGGTTAAATAGGATCTGTGGAGGATTTTCAATAAATTATCCCAGTGGTTAGTGCAGTGGGAGTATGTGTAGATAGCACATATAGCTGATTCCCATTCAGAATGGGAGTGGGAAGTACCCCAATCTTTTTCCCAGTTAGACATACTAGAAGTTTTGGAGAAACCATCCCTTTTTTGTAATAGGGAGTAGAACCAGGCAAGGCCCTTAGGTTCATGATAGGAAGAGCTAAGGTATTTCCACACATCCATAGGTAACGCATACGTTGAGCCAGCTTGGGTTAACTGGGAGTGTTTGAGTTGGGTGAAGGGGTACGTAAGTACAGCCTCTGGATCTTCTAGAATCTCCTGGACAGTGGAAAGGTTCCTCTCCCTCCAGGAGACCGTATGAAGATCTGGGATGAGGTGTTCAAGGATTGAAATTTGGTTTATAGGTTGGCATATTTTAGTTGCTAGGGTTCTAATTGCGGTTGGATAGCGCTCGCATACCGAGAAGCGTTGCCTCAACGACGGGAGCCAGGGGCCTGTCATGGTAAGTTAGTTAATTTTGCCAACAGTAAGGAGGAAAGGTCCTTATTTGTACATAGCTAGTTTCTCCATCCTCACCCACCGCTTGGGTGAGTCAGGCTCAAACCAGGCTTTCATTTGATCCAACAAAGCTGCTCTATAATAATGACGGAGGACAGGAAAAGCCCGCCCCACCTGTAGATTTATGCCTCTGTAAAACTGAAAATGTAATTTTAGGCATTTTCCCCTGCCACACAAAATTCCTAAACATTTTATCAACATTAGCAAAGAATGAATCAGGTATGAGTATAGGGATGGTACGAAAATAATAGATAATTTTAGGCAATAGGAACATTTTTCAGGGCAGCTATTTTCCCCATCCAAGATAGTTCAAAGGTGGAGATGTTAGCCAAATCAGCTTTAATGATGTCTAAAAGTAAGTTAAAATTAGTATTATAAGTGGCAGTGGAAGGATAAACTAGTTTTATGCCCAAATATGTGATAAAAGTGGTCCCATTGAAATTTGAATCTCTCTTTAAGTTGAGCTATTTGACGTTTTGGAATATTTATAGGCAGTATGCAAGATTTAGCAACATTTAACTTATAGTACGACACTGCACCAAACTCATCTAATACATTTTGCACTTTTTCCAGGGAAAGAGCCGGATTTGTCACAGTCAGGATTACGTCATCGCAAATAAGCCTATTTTGTGGACCTCAGTAGACACTCCTATCCCCGATATATCTCTGTTAGATTGATAGCTTCAGCCAAGGGCTCCATCATCAATGTGAAAATGATAGGGGATAGTGGACATCCCTGACGTGTTCCATTGGTAATGAAGAATTTGTCGGAGATGGCGTTGGACGAGAAAAAACCCTAGCCGATGGGCATGTGTATAATGCTAAAAGCCGATAATATAGGGCCTTGGAGACCAAATTTTTGCAGGGTTGCCCTAAGATACCCCCAGTGCACCCTGTCGAATGCTTTTTCTGCGTCCAACGCCAAAAATGCTGCCGGAGTTCTCCGACGCTCCAGTAAATATAACAAGTTAAACAATCGCCTAGTGCCATTGGGGCCTGTCTCCCCTTCACAAAGCCTACTTGATCAGCTTTAACCAAACACGGAGTGATGGATGCTAGTCTGTTTGCTAAAACTTTAGCATAGATCTTGAGGTCAGTATTTAAGAGTGAAATAGGTCTAAAATTTTGTGGAGAATCCGGTTCTTACCGGTTTTGGCAAAGTCACAATAGTAGCCTGCAACATTTCTTCTGGAATTTCGATGAGGAGGCGACACTATTGAACACAGGGTACATAGATAAGGGGTTAATATGTGAGAAAACACTTTATAATATTCTGAAGAAAATCCATCTACCCCTGGTGACTTGTTTTTTAGGAAGGGCTTTAATAATGTTGCTGACTTCGTTGTGATGAATAGGCGCATTGAGTGTCGTCAGTTGGGAAGGAGAGAGAGAGGGCAAAGTCAAAGAGTTGAGAAATGAGTTGATAGATGTATCAGTGGGCTGTGGGGTATCTTTGTCTAGATGGAGGTTGTAAAGATCCCTATAATATTTCATGAAGGCATTGGCTATTTGTGTCGGGTGGTGAACCAACGTGTTGGAGTGGGGGGTCTTTAATAAAGGGTAATTTAGATTGGTGTTGACGTTTTTTTAATATATTTGGCCAGGAGTTTCCCTGCCTTGTTACCATGGCATAATACATGGCCTTAATTCGTCTCATATATTTCTGATGTGAGGTAATCAGCATGAGGCGGAGCTTATGCCTGCAAGTAAATAGGTCAGATTCCGTCGTAGGGGAAGGATATTGTTTGTGTAGGGATTCTAATTTTTGGATTTCTTCTAGTAGTCCCTGCAACAGTGCCGTTCTCCTCCTTTTTTCCCTGGCTGCTGTTTGTATCAGCAGACCTCTACTGAAGGCTTTATGCGAGCACCATAAAGATGCGATATTGGTATCAGAAGTATCATTAAGATGAAAAAATTCCTTAAGTAGCACTTCTAGCCTAGCAGTCTGAGCAGGATCAGAGAGAATGTCAATATTATTTCTCCATAAGTAAACTGGAGGGACAGTGTTCTTATCTAGAATGGATGTGACACAGGCGCATGGTCTGACCAGGTTATTGAGTGAATATTCACTGAAATAATTTTTTGCAGTAGAGGCAGGTCAGAGAGTGCCAAATCGATTCTAGAATAGGCCCGATGAGGGTACGAGTAGTAGTGGGTGTAGTCTCTCTCCGAAGAATGGTAACAACGCCATGTATCGTACAAATCATGTTCTGCTATAAGTGGTCGGAGTTCTGTCCTCCGCGTCGGAAGTGGATGCGAGCAGTCTATGGACCTGTCAGGAACACAATTAAAGTCCCCGCATAGGAGCAGAGATCCTTGTTTGACCTTCTCTACTTTTTTCAGTAAAGTAGCCAAAAATCTTGGTTGATGTTTATTTGGCGCATATAAGTTGACCAGGGTGTAAGTAGATTGATTCAGATCACATATCAAGACTATGTATCTTCCGTTAGGATCACAGATGACATTGTGCAGTTTGAATGCGACAGAATGCTTAATAGCCATCATCACCCTCTTTTTTTTACAGGTGCCATTGCTTGAAAAACATGAGGGTATGCCTTGTGTGAGCATTTTGGATGCTTAGGGACTTGAATGAGTCTCCTGGATGCAGACTACGTCACCTTTAAGCCGCTCCATTTCTTTCCACATGGAGCTCCGCTTAAATGGGCTGTTGAGCCCGTTAACATTCATGGATACGATTGATAAAGCCATCAGGGCAAAGGGAAAAAGAGCTTAGCATGAGGTAGGAAAGATTCGGCTTTCGGATCAGACATTGTAAGGTTACCTGAAGGTGGCGCCGTTGTGCTAGAACACCCCGGCCAGAGGCTCGTTATGGTACAAGGGGTTCTAATGCATTGAGGTTTGGACATAAATGAAAGTTGTGGGTTGTAGTAATCCTGTGGTACAGTCAGGTCAAAAAGAGGGAAAAAAGGGAAAAAAAAGAGTAACCAGAACATAAAAACGTGAAAAGTCTCACAAAGTGCGAAACAGTCCGCAATACTTGTGGGGGGTAAACAGCTCTCCGTACCCCACTACAGCATCCTACTGAGAGAGAGAAAAAAAAAAAAGGAAATAACCAAGGCAGTAGCTGTAATACTGATTAGAATTCCAAAGGAGAAAATCAGGTCTTGCGCCATTCTGGGGACAATCTCGGGAGGGTTTGGTCTCGTGCAGGTTATCCAGTGTCATCTGGAAGGAGATCCACTTCTTAGCAAGGGCCAGGCCGTCTTCAAGATTTGTGATGACATAATTACGGTTTTCTCTTGTGATGAGCAGCTTAGTTGGGAAGCCCCAGGAGTAGGGGATTTTATGATTCTGTAGTAGTTTTGTCATGGATGACAGGTTTTTGCGTGCTTGCATAGTGTGCTTTGGACAGATCGCGAAAATGGCGATCGCAGAATAAGGACCAGGAAGTGGATGGTTCTTCCTAGAGAAGCGCATTAGATCATCCTTAACATGGAAAAAATGAATGCGAGCGATGACATCTCGTGGCACTGTATCAGGGAGAAACTTTGGTTTGGGGAGGCGATGCGCTCTATCCACTATTACTTCATGTTTGGGGGTATCAGGCAGCAATGCTGCAATGAAGGACTGGACATAGAGCCTGAGATCAGCTGGGGTGACCGATTCTTCCACCCCCTAAGTTTCACATTATTTCTCCTAGATCTGTCCTCTAAATCTATGATCTTATCTTTCATTGCTTGCAGGTCACTTTCAGTGTCATTATGTGCATCCACCAGCTCATTATGGGCTCAGAGAACTCCCCCCCTTGTCCTCCACGTGTGAAATCCTGTCTCCTATAGCTGACACGTCTCTTGTGAGCTGGGTGACACAGGCCATCATGTCCCTATGCAGGGATCCTCTAAGGGTAATCAGCATGTCCCTCATGATAGTATCACTAAGGGGTTGACCAGTAGTGGGGAACTCGCTCAATTGCTCCACAAAGTCCCTAGTGCTGTCCTGGGAGGTACAGGCATTCCCTGGCTCACCTGCATATCTGTGGGATGATGATCGTTTCTGGGCCGACTTCTGAGGGCTGTTGATAGGTGATGCCCCTGGAGATGAACCTCCGCTAGTGCTGTTGGAAAGATGCGGGTGTCTCCTCCGATAGCGGGATTCGATCCGACGCCCTGATCGCCGCGCGGACTGTACCGCGAGTCCGAGGCCCCGTCGCCATCTTGCGGCTAGGTGTGCTGGCCGACGGATATAGAAATCGGTCAATTTCCGTGGCCCTTTCTCCTTCTTTCTTTTTCCCATTCTTCCGCAGAGGGACCCAAGAGTGTCCCCGAGTTAGCTGGAACCTCGGTCTGCTGATTCAGTCGCTAGGATGGGTAAGATGCCGGCGGGTTACACGGAGCCTTCTCCTCACACAGCCATCCGCCTCAGCTGCAGGCCACGCCCCCGGCATTGTACACTTTCAAAGTTTTTGGTATTTTACCTAGCTTTTAGTGAAGTTATACACTCTGTGCTGTTTGTTTGCTTTACATTGCAATTATGGGCTCACATTTTGTGGCAGCATTTTGGAGAGTCATGGCTGATCAATTCCCCCATGTCTTTGGTTTGCTATAGCTAGCCGGTCTATAATTGCCAAAGGAAAAAAATCACTAACTTTGGGACCTCCTGGTCATTTTCCTGCCGGTATGACCTCATATCATCTCTGCACTTGTACGACAGCATTGGGTCCACAAATCAAAAGTAGCTCATACGCTAAGTGCATAGATCTGATGGGATGTTACTTAAAGTTGCAGCTCTAGGGGAGCATGATCAGAGATAGCTTTAGGTAAGTAACACATTTTAACCACTTTGTTCAGAGATTCAGGAAGTATGAAACACATATCTAAGTGGGAAAGGGTCTTGTGGGACTCAGAGTGACAGAACTCCTGAAACTCAGGGTGTTTCCAATTCCACACCTGTATCCATCCATAGCTCTTCACCCAGTCCTTCAGAATGGTGGTCACAGTGCCAGAACCCCCTATCAAGGGCTGTGGATAGAACGCTATTAAAGTCCCTAGCAATGAGGATGGCTCCCTTAGGTATGTGGAGCATTTTCAATTTTGTAGGGGGGGGGGGTGGTGGTATATAAACATTCAACAGAGTATATTATGCGCCAAGATGTTTTAAGAGCACAATGAGATAGCACCCATCAGGGTCATAAACCACAGTTTCAATCTGTACAAGTAGGCACTGCAGTAATTAAGGACAACCGAAGAGACATGACTAGCCAAATGTGCCAAGAGAAGGCAACATACGTAATGGTAAGTAGTGTGAATGATGCAAGAGAATTTGAAGGTTTCACGCTATCCAACCAGTCGAAGGCTTCTTCTGGATAAGAATCAACCACTACTCTTAATTTTGCAACATACAGCATACTATAGGCCAGATTTTTGACCCGAAGATGTCGTTTAACCGCTGTGAATGCAGCTCTTTGATTCTGTGCAGAGAAATCAGGAAAAATTTACCTACGGTTTCTGGGGGCGAAAGAGTGCCAGAGCTCATATTGGTTTTAATCCAATTTTCCATAAGATGCTCTGGTTCCTTGCCCTCGGTGCACTCAGGAAATCCAATGAAACATAGATTATTATGCTGGAGATGACCCGCTAGATAACTTTATTTACAGAAATGATCCGCCAGATTGAGCAGTACAGATGTCAGCCAGCAGAGTGAAGCGTATTTTCCATATCACTAATCCTTTGTTCTGCAGCGGTCACTGTGCAGATTATTTTCATATTATGTCATAGAATGGACAGGTCCAGTTTAACAGAATCAATCATAGAATTTAATGCAGACTGACAGTTATGTATAGCTTCCATTACATGCTTCAGGGTTAATTCAGCTTCCCCGGGTGCAGATTCAGAGACTGCAGCAGTGATAATGTGAGATTCTGTAGCCAGTGATGAAAGGAAGGTCAAAATGTTTATTTTTAAGAGTAGAGCCAGCAGGTGATGATTTTTCAGGGTATACTGGACCCAAAGCCACTCACTACTTCCTTGTTGGCTTTCACCTGCTGAGGCAGAGTATTGTCAGGCTGCCGCAGCCATCTTGGGAGTTGCAGGGGGGGGGGGGGGCCGACAATAGTCGATTCCCTGTGGATTACTGGGCATGTTGCCCAATCTTCACCATCTGAGGGGTACAGGGGAGATGAGAGGAGCTGCTGGAGCTAAAAGTGATGTTTGAGAACCAGCTGTGCTAACAGTATTCAGTCCAAAAGGCAGCGGAGACGGTGGAGCTCGGCTGTGAACATACCCCCTGAAACTACACGATCAATGCACATTTTACGCAGGTGAAAAACACAACCTTTTCTCCCCAGTTACTTCCTGGTTTCCAGGGCTAGTCAAAAGATGTCATTCATCCCAGGAGTCTTCAGGAGGGAATAGGGTTTTTTCTCAGCTAAGCACACTCTCCTGCCTGCATGCTAGAGTAAATGCTACATGAATCATCTGCTCTTACTCAAGATGGTCATGGCCAGAAATGCTAGTTCCACTTTAAGCCCCTGTATTTTCAGCAGTATCTGCTAATGCTCCATTCAGCATCTAGAGCCAAAATAAATAAATATCTATTGACAGCACTGGGCCAATAAACTCTAGTGACTTATAGTTCATACAGGGGTTTGCTTTCAGTAGAAGCTTAATTAATGAGAGGAAACGTAAACTGATTGTAAAAATATTTGTAAACATATTTTTTTTTAAATAAAAAATATACTTACCAGCTCTGTGCAATAGTTTTGCACACAGCAGCCGTCACCCTCCTCTTCTGGGGTCCGCTCCTGGTGCCTCCTTCCTGCTTTGTGCCCCCATGGCAAGCCATTTGCTATTGGGAAACTGGTGTGGTCTCAATCCAGCCCCATTCCCTGCTCACTGGCTGTGAATTGACACACTGTGTATCCATTGACACATGCACAGCGTGGCTCGGCCCCACCCCTGCTCTCTGCTTATTGGTTGTGATTGACAGCAGCAGATGCCAATGGCTCCTGTTGCCTCCATGGCCAGTGAGAAGCGAGCAGAGCAGAGAGAGCTGCCACTCTCAGGCACAGTGCTGGATAGAGTTTGGGCTCATGCAAGTATAAGGGGGCTGGGGAATTTGCACACAGAAGGTTTTTTTACATTAATGTAGAAAATGCATGAAGGTAAAAAAACTTTCTCCAGTCATCTTCTAGGACGGCACACCTGAGATGATGGTCTCACCTGACAGGAAACACAATCAACAACAGAGTTTAAAAGGCCCCACCTTCCCTCTGCTCCTCAGTTATTGATTGTGTTTCCCAACAGATGGCAGCGAAACAGTTTATTTATTTTTTTACAGAGACTAAGGTCTGGGACCAAGGTCTTCCCCCCTGGGATTTCTGGCCTAAAGAGCCTGAAGATTCCCTGAGAATGCTGGTAGCTCGGACCCGGTGAGGGGGTCAGGGTTGTCCAGAGACCATTATTAAAGACCTGCTCTGTCCTCCTACCTGAGGGTGGCTGACGGTCAGGAGGACCCACGCGGACGTTTGGCGCATCCTTGCTTCCCCGGTTGCAGACACAGCCTCGCTGCGGTACAGGCTCCAGCGTCCTTAGACACTCAGAGCGCATGGTCGAAAGCTCGGAGCGGCGCAGGGGGATGACGTCACTGCCACGTCCTGGGCTACGATAAAATGGCGGCAAGCGGCGGCGTGTGGCGGCTTTTTTTTTCATCCCATTCGAAGGCTAAGAGGAGCAGGGGTCCTCGGTCCTGTGTCTCCCTGAGGAAAGGAACTCCCTGCGACAGCGGAACACTCCTTTTTCGGGGATATGACGTGACTGCCCTAGCGGTATGGAGGAACCGGTGCCAGCAACTCAGGTTACCACAGGGGGTGAGTGACCTTGTTATTTGCTGAGGGGGGGATGTGATGTTGGGGTGGCCCTATTTACCTCCCCCAGGGGGTCCCTTTGGGTATAAGGGTAATGTCTTTTTGTTTGCTTGCTTCAGAGACTGAAAGCCCTACCCAGGAGACCTCCAGCAGGTCTAAGGGTAAATCCTCCTATAAATCCAAAAGCTGTGGGTACTGCGGGGATAAGCTCCCGCAGGATCACACTAAGCTCTTCTGCTACAAATGCATTTACAAAGTGGCAGGAAAGGAGACAGCGCAAACAATGGAGTGCAGAAACGCTTGCTGCGCTCCAATCCCTTAAAACCTTGGTAGCTAGTAGAGAGGTAGCTCCGAAAGGTACAGAGGATTCTTCTTCCTTAATAGAGACTCAAACTACTATTACTGAGGGGTCTCAGGGGCCATCTTTAACATGTTCAAAGTTAGAGTGGGATTCCTCAGCCCAAAGTTCTCAGGAAGAAGGAGAGGATTCAGATCAGAGTAGCCCAGAAGATTTTAGACCCGGGGGTTATCTCTTCTCTACGGAAGATATGGAGGATCTCCTCAAAACGATTTATGCTTCTGAGGACATCCAGCTTCCAGCCACGCAGGTCTCTGTTCAAGACAAACTGTATAGGGGATTAGGTAGAGCTCAAACCAAATCCTTTCCTGTTCACCAGTCTCTCAAAGATATTATTCTAAGGCCTCGTACACACGATCAAATCTGTCCGCTGGAAACGGTCCGCTGGACCGTTTCAGCAGACAGATTTGATCGTGTGTACGGCCGAGCAGACAGATTTGTCCACCCGACAGATTTCAAAGCATGCTTTGAAATCTATCGGGTGGGAATCTGTCCGCCCGACATGTCTGCTGGTTAGTACACTTACCAGCAGACATGTCGTCCCGCACCGCCGCCGCACCGCCGCCGAATGGATTCGGCGCATGCGCGGAAGTGTTTTACTTTCTGGTGCGGTGACGAGGCGGCGTCAACGTCACTGACACGTCACCGACACGTCAGCGCGCCGTCTGCTGGCGGGGATTTTGGTTTGCTCGTGTGTACACGCGAGCAAACCAAAATCCCAGCAGACAGATTTGTTCAAATCTGTCGGACGGACAGATTTGAACAAATCTGTCCGCTCGTGTGTACGAGGCCTAAGAGAGTGGAAGGAACCGGAACGTGGGGTCCTTAGACTTAAAACCTGGAAGCGTAGATGCCCCTTTAAAACAGAGGAAGAGGATAAGTTCTTCAAAATTTCACGTTTGGATGCCTCTTTGGCTCAAGTCTCCAAACACTCAGATTTATCGTTTGAGGACTCTGGCAACATCCGGGATCCGATGGATAAAAAGTCTGAAACTTTGCTGCGCAGAGATTGGGAGGCCAATGCAGCTGCTATGGGACCTGCATTGGCCTTCGTGTGCGTTGCTAGAAATACGGATGCATGGGTCCGTAGATTACTGGACCATGTTACGCAGAGAAATAAATCCCAAGAGGTGTTAGATTCCCTGGAGGTGATTGGTAAGGCAATAGCCTATTTAGCTGATGCCGCAGTGGAAACTGTCAGAACTACTGCCAAGTCAGCAGCGCTCCTTAATTCTGCCAGAAGGGCCCTCTGGGTAAAGACATGGGATGGAGACTTTACATCCAAGTCATGCCTCTGTGAGATTCTTTTTGAAGGGTCAAGCGAGTTAAGGAGATCACTCCAAATGACGCCAGCATAAAAGGCTTTGTGGTTTCTCCCACAGTGGGAAAGTATCACGCAGAGTCCTTATATTCTGAGTCTGATAAAGGAAGGGTACAAACTAGAATTATTGTCCCCCCCCTCCACCAAACTTTGTCCTACCCATCTCCCCAAAGACCCAATAAAAGAAAGGGGCCTATTGGCGAGTGTTCGGGAACTATCGGAACAGCAGGTCATCATTCCGGTTCCAGTAGGTAAAAATTGGCCAAGGGGTTTATTCCCACATTTTCGTGGTGCCAAAACCCTCCGGGAAGTTTCGTTTGATCATAAATCTGCGAAGCTTTAACCTATCACTTGGTTTACAAAAAGTTCAGGACGGAAAGCATCTACACGGTCAGGAGACACCTTCAGGAGGGAGTCTCTATGGTAACCTTGGACATGAAGGTTGCTTATCTGCATGTTCCCATTTCCCAGAAACATCAACATTTCCTGAGGTTTGCAGTACAGACGAAGCAGGGCGTCCAACACTGGCAGTTCAGGGCTCTCCCCTTTGGCTTGGCCGCCAGTCCAAGAATTTTTACCAAAGTTCTGGCCGAGGTGGTGTCATTCTTACACCTTCAGGGGATAACACTGATCCCCTATTTGGACGACATGCTGATTTTCAGTTCATCCCTGGAGCAACTGCAGGCAGATCGAGACAGGGTGCTGACCACACTAGAATTTCTGGGATGGTTAATTAGCAAAGAAAAATCCTCCCTAGATCCCGCCCAATCCAAGGTGTTCCTAGGGTTGCGGGTGGACTCAGTGAACCAAAGGATTTTTCTACCCTAAGAAAAAATCTCCAAGTTTCAAGGAGCAGTCATGTCTCTGCTCAGGTCCAAGGAGTCCTCTCTGAGGGTAATCATGAGAGTTCTGGGCCTTATGTCTTCAAGCATCCCAGCGGTCAACTGGGCCCAATTCCACTCCTGGGAACTCCAGAGATTCCTTCTCTCCTCCTGGGACAAGAAAAGAGAATCCCTAGACAGGTCTGTAGCACTCTCAGAGAAGACAAGGGACTCCCTAGGTTGGTGGCTCAACGCAGACAACCTTTCAGTAGGTCGGGCCTGGACCCAACAGAATCCAGTGGTTCTGACCACGGACGCAAGCGCTTGGGGTTGGGGAGCTCATATAGGGTATCTCATTGCCCAGGGCTCTTGGGACCAGCAGCAGAGCAAGGCTTCCTCCAATTTCAGGGAACTGTTAGCAGTCGGAAAGGCTTTGAGCTTCTTCAAGGACCAGCTTCAAGGAAGAGAGGTTCAAGTCCTTTCGGACAATGTAGTGACGGTGCCCTACCTAAATCATCAGGGGGGCACAAGGTCCTGCAGACTGATGAAACTAACCCAGGAGATCTTAGGGGAGCTGGAGAAAAACATTTTGTCAGTGTCAGTGATACATGTGAAGGGGTCCCTCAACATACAAGCAGATTTCCTCAGCAGGCAGCCCATTCTTCAGGGAGAATGGAAACTGAACAACGAGGTGTTCACTCTGATAAGCCAACATTTTGGGAGACCAGAGATAGATTTATTTGCTTGCAAAAGGAACAGGAAGGTCCTCCGATACTTTTCCCTCACCAGAGAGCAGGAAGCTTGCGGAATAGATGCTCTGGCACAGAGTTGGAAATTCTCTCTAGCTTATGCCTTCCCTCCTCTGACTCTCATCCCCAGGGTGGTACAGAAGTTGTCCAGGTCAAAGGGACACCTTATTCTGATCACACCTTGGTGGCCCAAGAGAACTCGGTTCCCCATTCTGACGAGGTGGTCGATGGCTCCTCCGTTGCATCTCCCGTCCAGACGCGATCTCCTCTCTCAGGGACCTGTGTTACATCCCGACCCAGGTTTCCTTTCCCTGTCGGCATGGTTTTTGAGAGGGCGATCCTCAGGCGTAGGGGATGCTCGGAGAAAGTGATTGACACACTCCTGCAGAGTAGAAAACCAGTCAAGAGAAAGATTTACGCAAAAGTCTGGAGAGTCTTCTCTCGCTGGGCTCAGCCTAGAGAAGGTCCTCTCCAAACGATCCCTATAGTCCTGCATTTTCTCCAAGAGGGAGTTGACCAGGGCTTAGCAGTTAGTACCCTCAGGTAGCGGCCTTATCTGTTTTCTTTGAACAGAGACTGGCTCTGAACCCTCTGATAAAAAGATTTCTTTTGGCCAGGGAGAGAGTGACCCCGGTAAGGACAGTCCGGTTTCCTCCTTGGGATTTATCCCTGGTACTTGATGCTCTAACCAAGGAGCCTTTTGAGCCGTTGGCTGAAATTTCCGTTAAATTTCTTTCTCTTAAGATGGCTTTCCTTCTGGCAATTACCACGGCCAGAAGAGGTTAGTGACCTACAAGCTCTGACTATTAAAGAGCCTTTTTTGTTGCTTTTTGAGGATAGGGTAATCCTCAGACAGGATCCATTATGTTTGCCGAAGGTGACCTCTGAATTTCACCGGTCACAGGAGATTGTTCTACCCTCCTTTTATCAGACCCCTAAAAATGACAAAGAGGCAAGATTTCATTTATTAGGTGTTAGAAGGTGTCTTCTAACCTATTTAGACAGAGTGATCGAGTTTAGGAGATCAAATTATTTATTAATTTCTCCGGTCTAAACAAGGGGCTTCAAGCTTTTAAGCCTACGATAGCCAGGTGGATAAAACAAACTATCAGAGTAGCTTATGAACAGTCAGGAAAGCTTGTTCCAGCTCACATTAAAGCTCTATCGACTAGATCTTGGGCGACCTCCTGGGCAGAGAGGGCAGGCACTTCGATTGATCAGATCTGCAGAGCAGCAACTTGGATGAGCCAAAATAAGTTTCTGAGGCACTACAGAGTGGAGCTGTTGTCCCCTCAGGACTTGGCATTCAGCAGGAAGGTCCTACAGACGGTGATCCCACCCTAAGGTAGGCCTGAACTTCTTGCTCATCATCTCAGGTGTGCCGTCCTGGAAGATGACTGGAGAAAAGTACCAGTTACACTTACCGGTAACGGATTTTCTAGGAAATCTTCCAGGATGGCAGGCCTACTTCCCACCCTTAAATGTTGGTGATGTTTGTGTTCACAGAAGGTTCCTTCTGACACTGGTGTTGGTCTATACTTTGTCATAACTGAGGAGCAGAGGGAAGGGTGGGGCCTTTTAAACTCTGTTGTTGATTGTGTTTCCTGTCAGGTGAGACCATCATCTCAGGTGTGCCGTCCTGGAAGATTTCCTAGAAAATCCGTTACCGGTAAGTGTAACTGGTACTTTTCTACCTTCACAACTACTATAAATATGTACTGCACAGAAAGTCTGCATTAAAGTCAAGCTCTTGCTTGTTCTAAATGGCCAAAGAACAGGAGTTACTAGTTCTGAATATAGGCACATCCAAAAACAACACCTGCCTTTACACACATGAACTTTGAGGCCACATACACACGATCGAACATGTCCGCTGAAACTGGTCCGCAGACCAGTTTTAGCGGACATGTTTTTCGATCGTGTGTACGGCCTATCGGACCTTTTCCAGCGGACAAAACTTTTCGAGCTTGCTTTAAAATCTGTCCGCTGGAAACCTGTTCAACGGACAGGTTCGATGGTTAGTACACAAACCATCGGACCAAAATTCCCCGCATGCGCAGAATCAAATCGACGCATGCTTGGAAGCATTGAACTTCGTTTTTTCATCACGTCGTTGTGTTCTACGTCACCGCATTCTGGTCTGAGGGGATTTTGGTCCGATGGTGTGTATGCACATCAGACCAACAGACAATTCAGCCTTGTCCGATGAAAGCGGTCCATCGGACATGTTTCCTCGGACATGTCTGATCGTGTGTACAGGGCCTAAAGCATTCAAGTCTTAGTCTGTAGGGTTCAATGTTGATTTGGCCCACATTTTGCAGCTATAACAGCTTCAACTCTCCACAAGGAGTGTGTCTATGGGAATGTTTGACCATTTTTGCAGAAGCCCATATGTGAGGACAGGTCAGGATGTTGGACAAGAAGAGCTAGCTCACAATCTCTGCTCTAATTCATCCCAAAGGTGTTCTATCGGGTACAGGCGAGTCAAGTTCCTCCACCCCAAACTCACTCATCTATGTCTTTATGGATCATGTTTGTGCATTGGTGTGCAGTCATGTTGGAACAGGAAGGGGCCATCCCCAAAATGTTCCCACAAAGTTGGGAGTATCAAATTGTCCAAAATGTCTTGGAGTGGTTCTCTCCACTGGAACTGAGGGTCAAGCCCAACCCCTGAAAAACTACCCCACACCATAACCCCCATCCACCAAATAATTTAAACCAGTGCACAAAGACTTGGACGAGTAAGTCTGGGGTGGAGGAACTTGACTGGACTGCACAGTCCTGACCTTAACCCGATAGAACACCTTTGGGATGAATTAGACCAGAGACTGTGAGCCAGGCCTTCTTATCCAAAATCAGTGCCTGACCTCACAAATGCGCTTCTGGAAGAATGGTGAAACATTCCCACAGACACACTCCTAAACCTTATGGACTGCCTTCCCGAGACAGTTGAAGCTAACTCAATATTGAACTCTACGGACTAAGACTGGAATGCCATTAAAGTTTATGTGTGTGCAAAGGCAGGTGTCCCAATACTTTTGGTAACATACAATGGATATAAAAAGTCTACGCACCTCTGTTACAATGGCATGTTTCTGTGATGTAATTTTTTTTTTTTTACCTTTAATGTGACCTATAAACTGTACAATTCAGTTAAACAACAAACTAAAATCTTTTAGGTGGAGGAAAGTAAAACTAAAAAACTAAAATAATATGGTTGCATAAGTGTGCACACCCTTAAACTAATACTTTGTTAAAGCACCTTTTTTTAATCAGTAATAAAGCTTACAAAGTATTATTTGTACTTTCTTTATAAGGAAATATAATATTATTATAGATGAGTTGGCAGCCGTAGTATTATAATATTATGCACCTTGTGTTTACTGAAAACCAGCTTGATAAACTAACAAACTTCAACTATCACAAACAAAGTTAATGTAATTTCTGGTACAAGCAGACAAAGATTCCCTTGGACCAAATAAGAAAGTCCTGCATGTATATACATATTTTTGAAAATGAACAGAACATTTTCACAATATGCATTCAAATGTAAAAAATGTCTCCCTGAAGAGGCATGAAAACTTAGCATTTACACTGAACTCGGTCCCTCACTGCAGGCTTTTTATGATCCTGTCAGTTACCAGTGCTGTGCAGAAGGCATTTTTTTTCAGACAGAGACAGATCTGTCGCTTGTTAAAAATGATTAAGGGGACTGGTTATACCGAGATTTATAACCACAGTGATTTCAAGATGATTCCCAGGCAGGCACCTGCTGCTTTACTTAGCATTGTGTCATATTCAAACAAGCCTCTATCCACAGCCTTCTCCTTGAGGCTCTTTCCATATTTTTTTTATTGAGTTTTCTTGTTTAAAAAAAAAAAAAAAACTGTTTGCAACTTACTTGTCTGCTATGTATTCCCTCCTGCTTAACAGTGGCATTTATTGGAAATGCCAGCAGAGTTGAAATACATCTCCGTCGCCTCCTTCAACCCCCCAAAAATGAAATGTTGTATGTTAACCTTTCAAGAATTGTCAAAAAAAGGCACCTAGTCCTTGTATTTTATTCTACCACTGCTAGGAATGTATTTTTAAAGTCACTGAAGTACAACATTTTCTGCACTTTCAAATGTAAGACAAACATTTTTTCTTTTTTTAAAGTTTTTTCAAAGTTGTTACTTTTTTTAAAACTTTTTACTGTTTAAATGATTCAGCACACAAGCATCTCTTCCAATAGCTTTGCCCCAGCGTGTCTTTTAATCACTTAACCCCCGGACCATATTACTGCCCAAAGACCAGAGCACTTTTTGCGATTCGGCACTGCGTCGCTTTAACTGACAATTGCACGGTCGCGCGATGTGGCTCCTAAACAAATTGGCGTCCTTTTTTTTAGTATTTAATCACCTCTGCGTTTTTTTTTTTTGCGCTATAAACAAAAATAGAGTGACAATTTTGAAAAAAATGAATATTGTTTACTTTTTGCTGTAATAAATATCGCCCAAAAATATATAAAAAAACATATTTTTTCCTCAGTTTAGGCTGATACGTATTCTTCTACATATTTTTTGTTAAAAAAAATCACAATAAGCGTTTATTGATTGGTTTGCGCAAAAGTTATAGCGTTTACAAAATAGGGGGTATTTTTATGGCATTTTTATTAATATTTTGTTTTACTAGTTATGGCGGCAATCAGCGATTCTTTTTCTGTACTGCGACATTATGGCGGACACTTCGGACACTTTTGACACATTTTTGGGACTATTGGCATTTTTATAGCGATCAGTGCTATAAAAATGCATTGGATTACTATAAAAATGCCACTGGCAGTGAATGGGGTTAACACTAGGGGCCGGGGAAGGGTTTAAGTATGTTCCTGGGTGTGTTCTAACTGTATGGGGGGGTGGGACTGACATGGGGAAATCACTGATCTTCCGTTCATACATTGTATGAACAGAAAATCAGCATTTCCCCCCCTGACAGGACCGGGAGCTGTGTGTTTACACACACAGCTCCCGGTCCCCACTCTGTAACGAGCAATCGCAGGTGCCCGGTGGCGATCGCGCCCGCCGGGCACACGCACGGGACTCGGGGGCGAGCCTCTCGGCGGCGCGTGCGCCCCTAGTTGCCTGCGAGAGAGCCGACGTAGAGCTACGGGCAAGTAGTTAATAACGAAAAATATATATATATATATATATAAAAAAAGAGCAAAACTGGGAGGTACTGAACACATGTATCAAAAGGTTTTTTGATTTAAATTACAAATTAAAATCACTCAGGTCTCCACCAATTGGAAAAAAAATAGACAAGAGACTCTTTGGGGGAGATTTACTAAAACTGGAGCACTCAGAAACTGGTGCAGCTATGCAAGGTAGCCAATCAGCTTCTAACTTCAGCTTGTTCAATTAAAGTGGATGTAAACCCACTCTCATCCTGTCTAAACTACTGCTATAGTGGTTATCTATAAGGATATAGATGCCTCCTGCATGTATCCTTACCTGTCAAATGTCTCCCCTCTGTCTGTTATGAGACCTGAAAAACTGCAGATTCTGTGGGTGGATCTGTTGTCTGGAGCTCGGTGGGTGGAGTTGTGATGTCAGTAGACTCTCCACCCACCTCTACACTCCCCTTGCATTTTTTTCCTATACATTTCTTACACTGAATTCTGCTATGATCACTAACATCCAGTCAAAATCCAGAAAAGTAACCACATGACTTCAGAAAAGGAATGGGGGTGGGAATTAAAAAATAATGCCTGCCTCCAGGCTAGTGCATTCGATATGTAAATAACCTGTCACTCACAGCAAGGGGGCGGAACGGACAAAGGTTTTTCTGTGTAAGTCTGTTTTATTTCACTGAACAATAAAAGAGGATTGCTCAGAGCTGGATTAACTCTGTGTGGCAATACTGGGCACAGATGATAGGAAATCTTATACTGTACATTGTAATATCAAAAAAAAAATTAGGTTTACATCCACTTTAAGCTTTGATAATAAAACCTGGAAGCTGATTGGTTTCTGTGGAGAGTTGTGCCAGATCTTGCAATCTCCAGCTTTAGTTAATAACCCCCTATGTCTCCCAAGTATTAAAACTAAACGCCAGGCAGATATAGAAGATTCAAATAAATGCAACTCTGTAATCATTAGGGATAACTAAACCGGCCAAAGTTCAGTTTGCTGTACATTTAGGAAACCTGGTGGACAGTTCTTTTACCCCTACCAAAGTGTTGAACCCCTTCGAAAGCTAATCTTGTAAATTGTTACATGGCCATTTTCAAGGCTAATTTGAAAACTTTATTTAAAAAAAAAAGGGTATGTGTAGCTTAGCACTGCCATAAAGTACCAATGTAAAAAAAAAACATTCAGTGGGGAGAGGGTCTTTTGATGCAGATTGAATGCCAACAATTAAAAATGCACAAATCCCCTAAGTAATTTGCTTGGGGAATGTCTTAAAGCTGCATGTTGACATGAGCTGTGAAGTTGCAGTACAATTTAACCCTTTTAATATGAAATTGAGAAAAAATTAAGTAAAAAAAAAAGAAAAAAAAAAAGGGTTCCCCTAATGAGTCAAACAAGACTCTTATTCAGGCATGCAGCATGGGTGGTCAGGAAAGGTATGCCCCCCTTCCTAGACCCTACCAGGCCAAATGCCTTTCAACACTGGGAGAATACCTTGCTGGGGGGGGGGGGGTTGGGCATCTGAGAGCCCCCTTTATAGTAGGGGAGCTTCCAGATATCCTCTCTTCAAGGTAATGAGTACAGATAACATAAGTAACCCATTAATATTTAATACCAAAAAAGTCCTTATTGCAAATAAAATAAAAAGCATATATATACACTTTCTTTATACTGGTTTGTTCACAAACAAAAGCCAGCCAAAGTTTACTGGTTTATCTACAAACAGAAGGGTGCATACTGGGATAAAATAAAAAAAATTGCTTTACCACAATGCATGCAATTTAGCACACTAAGGGGTCAATTCACAAAGAGAAACGTTATTGGTTTTCTTCAGGTGTTAAATTAGCACTCCTTATTTAACGCTAGCAAACATGGTATTCACGAAAGCTATAATCGTTATTTAACATAGTCGTTATGGTTTTCAACTGACTCTTTATCCAAACGTTATTCTAACTACTCAGACGTTATTATTAAGATTCGGGATGTTAAAATAACTCTTAAGATCGTTAAATAATGCTGGAGAGATGCATTCTGGGAGCAGAAGGGGAGGAGAACAGCTGCATGTGGAAAAGAGCAGATACAGAGAGAGAGAGACACACACAAGCAATACACATGGAGATTGAGCATGTGATGTGCATAACTTCTAGTGTGTGCTTTTCTAAAGCCATGTGTATTTCCTCATACAGAGAATAAATCATGGGAGATGATAATCGGAATTTAGCTATCACCTGGGTTTCAGAAAAGTCATCCAAAATAGTATGTGAACGGAATACACATTTATAAATCTGAACAACATTCTAACGTGTTCTTCTTCGCCTCTGGATAATTTTAAGTTCAAATAGAGCACGGTTCTAGCTTGCCCAACACTACACTACACTACAAAAATCGCCAAAAGCTTCCTCTAACAACAAAATATCGCCTGGGAAATGTCATAACGCCACCCTGAGGGAGGTGTTAATTTAACGATTGCTTAACGATTGATAACTGTCCAAAAAATCTTTGTGAATTGCACTTCTGTACATATTTAACGATTTGAATCTTTAAAATAACGATTTGAATCTTTAAAATAACGATTTGAATCTTTAAAATAACGATTTGACTCTTTAATAAGGATCCACACCTTAAAATATCGTTTCTGTGTAGGGAAACGTTATTTGATGATATTTCAGAGCGTTAAATCGTTTAGTGAATTGAACTAGCTTCAATAACGTGCAAAATCGTTAAAATAACACTCGCAATCTGAAAATAAAGCTTTGTGAATTGACCCCTAACTGATTTTACAGTTCTATGTAAGCACTGAATCCAAAATTCTCACTACAATCACCTTTTTTTCCACTATGGGGGAGATTTCCTAAAACTGGTGCATGTAGTATCTAGTGCAGCTGTGCATATTTACCAATCAGCTTCTAACTTCAGCTTGTTAAATTAAGCTATAACAAGGCTGGGTTCACACTACTCCGACATGGAAGTCGGACGGCTTCCGCCCCGATCTTGCCCTACAACTTCATGTACGACTTCCATGGGACTTCAATGAACTGGATCCGACTTTGATCCGACAATACCAGGTCCTTTGAGTCTGGTATGGATTTTATGGGGGACCCCCACACCAAAATTTAAAAAAAAATGGCATGACCCCCCCAAAATCCATACCAGACCCTTATACAAGCATGTAGCTCCGTAGGTCAGGAAAGGGGGCCCCCCACCCCCAAGCACCTTGTCCGTACCTTGATGGGAAAAGGTACTTCTTTCCGACGACTCAGAGCAGTGGTTGTGGGGGTCTGCGGGCAGGGGCTTCTTGGAATCTAGAATCCCCCTTTAACTAAGGGCCCCCAGGTCCCAGCCCCCCACCCTATGTGAATGAGTGTGGGGTACATTGTACCTTTACTCATTCACCCAAAAAAAGTGTGAAAAATAAATAAAACCAGTACACAGGTTTTTGACAAAGTCCTTTATTAAAGTGTTAAAAAGGAAAACTGCTCTAGTGTAATAACTAAAAAATAAATAAAAACAGCTGCAACTCAAAGTGAAATACACACCAAACAAATATAAACAAAAAAAGAAGCTGCACTAATAATGAACAAGTAAATACACATGATGAAGTGAGTTAATAACTAGGTAGATACATAAATAAACCCTGCAATGTTAAAATGGTGAAAAATGAACAAAAGTGCAGATGCAATAAAGGTTCTATGAAGTGAAAAAAACGGAAGAAAACTGTTGAACAAAAGCAAGCAATTCAGCAGATAAATGAATATCATAAATTGTGCAATGACAGTAAGCGAATCAACAGAAACGGCAACAAAAGTTAAAAACTAAAAATGTGTGAAAAACCATAAAAAATAAACGTCTCTTCCAAATGCTGTCCCAATCCGGGAGTAGATACTGAAAACACCTGTGAAGAGTCTTTTAATATTCAAAGGACACAGTGAAACCACCACCACATAGATTGAAGGCTTACCAGCTCAACAAGCCAGAGCCTTTAAATACCCAGCCAGAGCCTTTAAATCCTCCTGACACCTCCAGTGGCCAACAAGCCGAGCGTTCCTGAAGTCCTGATGTATACTCATCTATCAGACAAGTGGCCACAAACGTATCCTTGGTAAGTGAATTAAGCCCATGAAAAGAGACAAATAAGGTTCGCCATTGGTAAAACCAGGTGGTGTTTTATTATAAAAAAGTCTGTACAGTCAAACAGTTCCATAAAAACAGGTAAGCGGGCCGGCAAAAAGTACAAACACGCCCGTGCAAGTGGAACGTGAGAACAGCATGGTGACATCAGCACGTCAATCCTCCCAATTATTAAAGTAGCTCCAACATGTCTTCTCCCTCCAGTTTCTTCCCCCTTCAGTTCATCTCTCTTCGGTGGTGTCTTCATCCTCTGGTTCTTCTCGCTGTGTTGATGTCTTCTTTCTCTGGTTTATCCTCTGGTTCTTCTTGCTGCGCTGATGTCTTCTTCCTCTGGTTATTTCTCTTGTTCTTCTCTATCTGCTGTCTTCTTCCTCTTTCAGTTCATGCTACAGCTCTTCTCCTGACGTTAGCTCCCACTGTAGTGTTAGCTCCGGCATGTGCCATTGCTTATATAGCCATGGGGCATGGCTATCTGGTGACATCATCCAAAGGCCCCGCCCTATGTGACGTTACAGACCCATCATGCCAAAGCGGACATTTATATCCTTATATAGTGTGTATTTGTCTCAATTAACAGAACTAAGTGTCATTTCTGTCTGCTGCTTTGTTTCCCGGATATCAGCATGAGTAACTTCTGACAAGTTTTCATGACACCAAGAGAAAAATGGTGACAGGGGAGGGAACTGCAGAAGATTGACAGCCATGGCTCTGTACCTGGGAGCTGTATGAAGGGGGTGTATCTCTTTCCTCCAATCGGCTCTCAGAGCTCTCCTCACTGTGCAGAGTGTAACTTCCACTCTTTGTTCCCTTTTTTCTGAACTCTTAGGCCGCGTACACACGATCGAACATGTCCGCTGAAACTGGTCCGCAGACCAGTTTCAGCGGACATGTTCGATCGTGTGTACAGCTTTCCAGTGGACAAAAGTTTCTAAACATGCTTAGAAACTTGTCCGCCCAACCATCGGACCAAAATCCTGTGCATGCGTAAAATTGATTCGACGCATGCTTGGAAGCATTGAACTTTCTTTTTTCAGCACGTCGGTGTTTTCTACGTCACCGCGTTTTGGTCCGAGGGGATTTTGGTCCGATGGTGTGTACGCACATCAGACCAAAAGACCACTTCAGACATGTCCGATGAAAACGGTCCGTCGGACCTGTTTCATCGGACATGTCTGATCGTTTGTGTACGCGGCCTTAGACAAGCTTTAAAAAACTTGGCACGTTAAATGGATGTAGAGAAGAAAAGACTATGGATAGGTACAATTTATGTAGGAGGATTGGTTTCATCTCTGTGTATCACTTGAGTATATGGGTGGGTTTACAACCACTTTAAAGTCACAGGCTTATAGCATTTTCAAATGTGACACACAGAAACTCACCCAAGCTCCACCACAACATAGAAAGATAATGAGTTGAGTGTCGGTACACTGGCTGTTACATCTTACGATCCTTTAGGCCTCGTACACACGAGGCAATAGATTTGTTTAAATCGGTCGGACCGACCGATTTGAACAAATCTGTCTGATAGGATTTTGGTTTGCTCGCGTGTACACACGAGCAAACCAAAATCCCCGCCAGCAGGCGGCGCGCTGACGTGTCGGTGACGTGGCGGTGACGTTGACGCCGCCACGTCACCGCACCAGGAAGTAAAACACTTCCGCGCATGCACCGAATCCATTCGGCGGCGGTGCGGGACGACATGTCTGCTGGTAAGTGTACTAACCAGCAGACATGTCGGGCGGACGGATTCCCACTCGATAGATTTCAAAGCATGCTTTGAAATCTGTCGGGTGGCCAAATCCGTCGGCTCGGCCATACACACGATCAAATCTGTCTGCTGGGACGGTCTAGCAGACCGTTTCCAGCAGACAGATTTGATCGTGTGTACGAGGCCTTATTGTAGCACTAACAGCAGTGCAACATTTAAAATTTGAACGTATTCGGCCAAAGCCTTCCTCATAGCATACAAAGTTACAATAAAATCAAACTTATATAGAAATACACATTCTCTCAACAATTGGGGGCCGTAGAACATTCATTAAAATCAATTGGAAACACAAGGGGATAGTAAATCCAAAGTAGAAAGAACTGATACACACTGTGGAAGCTAGAGAATGTTAACCATATGTATGCTAAAATTAAATAAATCATTTAAAAAAAAAGATTAATGCCCATTCTACTATTCATTCCACTTGGAACTCTAGCGTTGAGCTTGTGTATCCACCATGCCTCACGTTGGAGAAAGATGCAGTGTCCCCCCCCCTCTGGTAGTTTTTTTTAACCTGTTCTAAACCAAAACAAGAGAACGAGTCAAGGTTTCCTCCATGCACCATTCTAAAGTGTTTAGACACAATGGAAATGTTTTTTGCATTAACATTGAGTGTATCATTGAAATGTTCAGACACTCTTGCAAATTGTGAATGATACACCCAACGTACTGCATTTGACAAATGCTACATTCTATTATGTAAACAACCACTTTAGAATTGTAATTTATGGGCCAGATTCAGGTAGATGGGCGCATCTTTAATCTGGAGTAACGTTTCTCATTTACGTTACTCTGGCGAAATTTTAGGAGCAAGTGCTGTTATTAATGAAGCACTTGCTCCTAAAGTTGCGGCAGCATATCGAAAATGAGCCGGCGTTATTCAAATTGGGCAGGTATGGGGCGTGTATTATTAAAACTAGGCGCGATCCCGCGGCGAACGTACTGCGCATGCGTCGACTGTCAATGCATCCCAGTGCGCATGCTTACAACTTCCGTCGGCACCACTTCCTTGGAAACGACAGCGCAATGTGTTCCATTGGACGTTTAAATGCGCCCGTAGATGCGCCATTCCGGCACTAAAGTATATCCTGTTCCCCCTCCCCGCAGTGAAGTTACTTTTGTTCTGAGATGGCTGCTCCCGTTCCCCGCAAACACACAGGAGAAAGCTTAACTCTAAAGGCCAGGAGCTGTCAGCCGTCATCTCGGCTATGGAGACCTAAGATGTTTTCCTCCATGGCTGTAAAAGTTGACAGACAAGCAGGGACAGAGGTGTTGCCCTGCAAGTGGGGGTGCTCAGCTAGCTCTTATCGTCGGTAACGCTGCTGCTGGAGCTGCTCTCCTGCTGACCTGTGGCCGTCTGGAGTAAAGATAAAGCAGCTATTTGTAGAAATAACTTTGCGCCGGACGGATGAGATACGCGCGGCGCATGTAGCCAGCGTATGGTGCTAATCCGTTCGCGAATCGGGAAATCTCCCTCATTTGCATATTTACAGGGGAAATCAATAGGCGCGACTGATGTGCCAAGCGAAATTATGCGCTGACGAGACTCTGGCGTCGGAAAGTTAAGCCGATCGGAAATGGCCCGTTTTCTGTCGCATCTAGTTTGGTGGGTACAGCCACATAGATACGACGGCGCATCTTCACAGTTACGCGGCGCATATCGAAATACTCCAGCGCAAGTCTTGCTGAATCTGGCCCTATATAGTTTTTAAGGGAGTATGTTTTCTGTGAAAAGAAGGTAACACTTCTACTCTTTTTGTGTCTTTTGCATTGCTTACATGTGGCAAAACCACTGTCCCTGGCCATAAACTGGAAGAAGGGGGGTGTTGGAATGGAAAATAGAGGGAGACAACATTGCACCCAAGGTGGGTTTTTTTTTCTAGAGAACTTGCACCCTTGTTTTAAAATATCATAATGTGTCTTATCTGCATACAAGATGGGGAGACAATGCTTAATAATCTTCATGATTATATTGTTGGAAATAAGTGGTTACAAAATGGATTCCTCTCACTCTGCAACAGAACTGTTTAACGTTTTTAGAGGCAGAAGAACTCCCAACCAAATCGTCACAATCTCTTCAAGCATTTCCAAGTGGAACTTTGCAACATCCTCTTGGATAATGTGGAAGACAGAAAAAGTTATTGCTCTAAAAAGTAAAGGCCCATTCCATTCCAGCGCATAGTATGACAAGGCTATACACATATCTCAACAGGTCTCAGTTATGCCTGAAGTTTCTGAATAAAATCTGTGCTGCATAATAACCATTTAGCATCTTCTGCCATGTTGCTGGAGAAGATTAGAAGCGGAAAGGGATAATTCTTACTAATAGCTGCTGGCAATGCAGACAGTTCATCTTTTTTTGACACACTATGCCCAAGAAAGGAATTCTTCTGAAAATGAAAACATATTAACATTTACAGCTAGAAAATCAAATTCAGGGGTTTCCAAAGTCTCTTATATTAGAAAAAGGCCACTCAATGTTGTTTTAAAGGAAATTGTGCTTTGTCTAAGCAGGGAAAATCAACAGGTTGTCATGTATGCTGTCCCCACCAGCAGGGCCAGATTAAGAACATCATGGGCCTGGTGCTGAGGATTTTGGTGGAGCCTTTTATAAATAATAAATAAATGTGTGAGAATCACAGTGCAGCAATGGAGGGCCCAGTCTGAAAATTTAAGTGTACCCTAATGTGCTAATATGCTGTGCATACTTGTAAATTGTGGCATAACCTACCCCAGGGCCTCTAAAAAGTAGTAATGTCAGGAAAGTTTACTACCGTTTTAATATCCCAGGATCCCAGAAACCTCTCATGGGGCCCACTACTGACCCAGTGGCCCTTGGGCAGTGCATACAGTAAGTGCATAGTTGCCAACATTTAAAAAATATTTTCAGGGACACTTTTTTTCACAAGTGCTATATTTAGAGTAGCTGAGATCCCCTATGTTCCTCTGTACATCACAGTAGTAATCACAAAATTAAATAAGTTCTAGTAACAGAACAAATATGAGAACTGAGATTTCCTTTAGTTGAACTAACAAAAGTGTGTCCATTCTAGAGCTGGTAACATTGAGGGTATTCAGTATCATTTTAAAGAACTGTTTTTGTGGGTAAGCGACATAGGGGAGGAGTACGGACGGTATATAAGTGGGAAGTATGTGCAGGTGAGTGAGAGGAATGTGGAGGGTCTAACATTGGGCAATATGTACAGGAGAAGAGTGCAAAGGGTACGGCAAAGAGAACAATGTACAGGAGAGAAGTGTGGAGGGTATGATAGTGGGCATCATGTACAGGAGAGAAGCATGGAAGGTACGACAGTGGGCAGTATGTACAGGAGAGGAGTGTGGAGGGTATGACAGTGGGCACTATGTATAGGAGAGGAGTGTGGATGGTATGATAGTGGGCACTATGCATAGGAGAGGAGTGTGGAGGGTATGACAGTGGGCAGTATGTACAGGAGAGGAGTGTGGACGGTATGATAGTGGGCACTATGTATAGGAGAGGAGTGTGGAGGGTATAACAGTGGGCAGTATGTACAGGAGAGGAATGTGGAGGGTATGACAGTGGGCAGTATGTACAGGAGAGAAGTGTATGACAGCAGGTACTATGTACAGGAGAGGAGTGTGAAGGGTATGACAGTGGGCAGTTTGTACAGGAGAGGAGTGTGAAGAGTATGACAGTGGGCAGTATGTACAGGAGGAGTGTGGGGATATGACACAGGGTAGTATGTACCAGAGAGAAGTGTGGAGGGTATGATGGGGCAGTATGTACAGGAGAGAAGTGTGGAGGGTATGACAGTGGGCAGTATGTACAGAAGAGGAGTCTATGACAGCAGGCACTATGTACAGGAGAGGAGTGTGGAGGGTATAACAGTGGGCAGTATGTACAGGAGAGGAATGGGGATGGTATGATAGTGGGCACTATGTATAGGAGAGGAGTGTGGAGGGTGCGACAGTGGGCAGTATGTACAGAAGAGGAGTCTATGACAGCAGGCACTATGTACAGGAGAGGAGTGTGGAGGGTATGATAGTGGGCACTATGTACAGGAGAGGAGTGTGGAGAGTATGACAGTGGTCACTATGTACAGGAGAGGAGTGTGGAGAGTATGACAGTGGGCACTATATATAGGAGAGGAGTGTGGAGGGTATGATAGTGGTCACTATGTACAGGAGAGGAGTGTGGAGGGTATGACAGTGGGCACAATGTATAGGAGTGGAAGGATGTTTAGAGACTGCGTAGTGGTTAAGCGGGTCATACATGAATTGAAATTACACCAATTATGCAGAGACCAGCCATAGTCGATCTATGTATGGGCTAGCTGGTTTTACACAAGTCAATCTATTAATCGACTTGAGTACAACCAGCCTGTTTTTCCAAAAAAATCAGTGCTGCCAGCTATAGATAGCAACACTGATCATTGTACTCACTGGCAGAACACAATAACACTACAGGAGTGATTCCCTATCTACAGGTCAGCAGGTGAGAGGGTGTGTGGGGACAGGCTGGGGAGAGATACCAGTCAGTGGCTGGGTAGGCACTGGCTAGTATCAGAGCCAGATACACACAGGTTACAAATACGTCGTGATCGTTAGAGCGAGAGCAATAATTCTAGCACTAGACTTCCTCTGTAACTCTAAACATGTAACCTAAAAAATGTTTATAGTAACGCTTAGGATACCAAAAAAAAAAAATCGTGCTAACTTTAGTGTTTTTTTTTTAATTTATGAAACAGTTTATTTCCAAAAAAAAAACATGTTTGAAAAATTGCTGCACACATACAGTACCGTGCTAGAGCTGCACAATTAATCGTTAAAATTGTGATCTTGATTCAATCCCCCTGACATCTCCAATGCAGAGTTTGCTGATTCTTTCATATAACAAGTGGAGAGACTTTCAGCTGTCAAAAGAAAATATCTGGGCAATCTGCCAAGTTCTTAGCAGGAAACATTGTAACTAACGCTTTCTTCTTAGATCAAAGGGATAAACTTCTGTGTGTAAAGAAAATATCCGACTGTCTGCCAAGTTTGTAAACAACATGAAACATTGTAACCAACTTCCTTCTTATATCAAACTTCTGTGTGTAAATGCAAGAAATGTAACCACTTAAAGTACAACACTTGTTTAAGTTAAAAACCAATATTTTTTGCTAGAAAATTACTTGGAACCGCCAAACATTATATATATTTTAGCAGAGACAAAAATGGCAATTGATGCAATATTTTATGTCACACTGCATTTGCCCACTTCATTGAATAATAAAAACCATAAAAACAAAACAGTAAAGTTAGCCCATTTTTTTTTTTTTTTCATTTTAATGTGAAAGATGATGTAATGCCGTACGAATCGTGAGAGAATCGTGATCTATCGTGTAAGCAAAAAAATTGCAGTTGTCGTTTTAGCCAGAATCGTACAGCTCTATACCGTGCAACATAAAAAGTTGCAAAGACCACCATAGAGTCATTTTCTAGCAAAAAACAAACGATTCTTTTTTTTTTCTCAGTCTGCTGCAGTGTGTCAGCTTGTATTTATAATGGCTGCTCTGTATGTAGCTTCTGACAGGCTGTGCAAGCAGGCCCGTATCTCCGGAACCATAAATGATAGCCATCCCATATTTTGACCGGGATCTGGTCATCGAGCTACAACCCCCAAAGTTGATCTAAAAAAAAAAAAAAAGTTTTTGGGGCAAATGGGCCTATCTTGAGAAAGGGGCCTGGAGCTGCAGCTCCATCAGCCCCTCTGTTAATCCGGCCCTGCCCACCAGCTGCATTTATTTACCTACCCTCTCCTTTCCCCCCACTGTTTTTTGATTGCTGGAGTGAGGAGGGGCTGTCTGGAGTTTAAACAGGGCTGAGGGCCCTCTCCCTGTCCCCATGGGCCAGAGTTGCTTGTCTTAGCAACCAACTATCATGCACCAGTAGAGGTGAAGGAAGTGAGTGGGTAATGTGCTCTCCTATATCCATAAGAATCTGCTAATTTTTTAACACAGGAGTGAAGGAATGTTGAGTATGAGCAAAGCAAAGGTTTGCTTTAAGTAGTATGTGTTGTATGTGTTCTTTAAAATTCTTTAAGTATAGAGCAAAGTCCATATTAATAATTCAAATAGTCTTGTTTTATTCTGCTGTGAAAGTCAAATGCTTTCCTTGGTTGCTTATGTTTAAGCAGTCCCCTTATAAAAATGTAACTGCAACATGAAAATTCCATGTTGCCTAAAACAAGGCTTTTCACTGTATGGCAGGGAATCTGAGTTTAAAGTCTGAGCACACCTTTAAAAATAAAATAATAAATGCACATATTTTTGCAGGTAAAAATAATGTGCATTTATAAAAAAAAATCTAAGGATTCTGTAAAGCATTGCCCCCGTGATCAGCTGATAAAAGTTGTAATGCCAGGCTCCTGCAGACTGTCAGTAGAGCTGTTTGCCCATAACTTCGATACAGACAGGTAGTTACTGAAGGCACAAACAAATGGCCACTGCCCCCGTCTATAACTGGTATTTGCCAGTTATAGACACGAAATTTCCAAACTCAACTTACCAACCAGACTGCGACCAACCAAATGGACCTGTCTAACAATATGCATTAAAACAGGGATTTTGACTGAACACATTTGCAAATATATTTGTAAGCTACAGGCCCTGTCAAGGCATCCCATTTTCTGTAGTCCTAACTTTAAATCCTGAGAGTATCCGCAATGGAAGCACATGCATTTTAATTGCAGGTAAGGTGAGCCTGGAAGGAGCCCACCCCTCCTTAAAGGCACAGGAGCACACTGAACACCCAGCGCACAGCACTATGGCAGCAAAGATGTCAGTGTGTTGCCTGACCAATATATAAAAGGTAGGTGCTAAAGTGAGGATTTTTGTGAGGTAGCTGCCAGAACAGGTAAATTCAGGCCTATGCTTCAGGCTAGGCCTGCTTCTTTTGATCTGGGGGCAGGGCGTGGTTAATGTAGCAGTGGTTGTGACCACCTGTGCTTCAGTTCTGGGGCGCCTCCCCTGCTTCCAGGGAGAATGTTCTGAAAGAGGGGCAGGACACAGAACTGGAGTGACAGGGAGCTCATGTGAGGAGCCCTGAGCAATCCCCAACTGGAATTGGCAGGGGGAAGGCCTCCCATATAAGCTCAGGTCCAGCCCACTGGAGGGGAGTTGTCAACTGAGAGACATGGAGAATGGAGTGCTAGATAGCAGCAGGGCCCATTCCCATCTGGGGAGAGCTGGGGGGAGGCCTCACCCCTTCACAGTCATGGTGGAGGTGTCCTGGAACAGAAGGGCTGGAGAAGTTATTGGAATGCATGTCCAGTGTGACACAGTGGATTTCTGGAAGAGGCATGCCAGGGGAGCTGGGTACGAGGCCAGAGTAGAGACTGTGGGGATTGTGTCAAATTGATGCGGGCCTGCGGGCTAGCTGGGACCAACCAATACAAGCTGCTAAATTAGTAGGCCACCGGGGAGAGGTACTGCAGACCTCTGGCCTAGTAACAACACAGCCAATTACAGCCAGCATTTGGGGTTTACAGTGGAAGTTTTGTGCAGGAGGAGAGAAGTCCTGGGGGCAACAGTCTGCAGGAATTGATGCAGAGGAGGATCAATAGGTGATAGATGGAGGTCTGGCAACAGGATCATATGGTGGATGTTAGTAACTAGTAGCAACCTTTCACTACAGGTGTAACATATTACTAAAGGTGAACTTATACTTGAAGCCTGTTTTTCATTTACCTTACATTGGAGTCGAATACAGTGTGCCGCAATAACTGCATGCACGGCCTGTGCAAGGATTTCTGCCAACTCAGGCGAAGGTGCATTTTAATGCCCACCCGACGTGCACACGAGTCGAGCGGGAAATTAATTTTTTTTTTGCCCGACAAATCGACCATAAAAAAGGCCCCCTTCTCCCCTCCTGCAAGAGTGGACTTCTGTACTTTCTTGGAGTTGGGATGGGATATCATCACATGCTTTGCTGTGTATTCTTATATGCTTGAACAGGTTTGGAGTTAGTGTGACATTTCAGGTGCTACATACATGTAATACACATAAACACATTGGCCCGGATTCAGAAAGAATGGCGTAATTTTCGGCGGGCATAGCATATCTCATATACACTATGCTGCTGTAACTTAGAGAGGCAGGTACCGTATTCAGAAAGAATTTGCTCCGTAAGTTACGGCGGCGTAGTTTAAATGGCCCGGCGTAAGCCCGCATAATTCAAATGAGGCTGGTAGTGGGCGTGTTGTATGGAAATTAATCGTGACCCCATGTAAATGAAGCGTCTAACGAACGGCGCATGCGCCGTCCATGGACGTATCCCAGTGCGCATGCTCAGAATCACGTCGCAAATACTCAATGCTTTCGACGTGAACATAACTTACGCACAGCCCTATTCGCGTACGACTTACGCAAATGACGTAAACAACGGAAAATTTAACGCTGTTCCGACGTCCATACTTAGCATTGCCTGCGCCTCATATAGCATGGGTAACTTTACGCCGGTCATACGCCTTACGTAAACGACGTATATCAATGCGCCGGGCGCAAGTACATTCGTGAATTGGCGTATCTAGCTTATTTGCATATTTTTAATGGGAACGTCTAATGCGTCCAGCGTAACTATGCGCCCACGATACGCCGGCGTAGGCAAGTTATGCCGGACGACAGAAGCCATGTTTTTCGGCGTATCTTGCTTTCTGAATCGGCGTAAAGATGCGACGGCGCACATTTGTACTTAGGACTGTGTATCTTTTGATACGCCAGCGTAAAGCCTTTCTGAATCTGGGCCATTATATCTAATTAAAAGTCATTATTTTTAGAAGATATAATGTGTATGTGGATGACATCTATGTAGCACCTGAAATGTCACACTAATTCCTAACCTGTTCAAGAATTTTACTTTCATTTTCAATAAAGCTGTACTGAAAATAAAAAAAAACAGGTTCACATCACAGTATGCAGATCAGTGGAGACTTAGGCCCCTTTCACATTGAGGCGTGGAGCCGCGGTGACGGTATAGCCGCGCTATTTGTAGCGCCGCTATACCGTCGTGTTTACCGCGATATTCGGGCGCTAGCGGTGATGTTTTAACCCCCGCTAGCGGCCGAAAAAGGGTTAATACCGCCCGCGTTGCGGGCGGTATTACCGCGCTATTACCGCCGTTTCCCATTGATTCCAATGGGAAGGCGCGCTATAGGAGCGGTGAACACACCGCTCCTATACCGCGGTAAAGATGCGGCTAGCAGGACTTTTGGAGCGTTCCTGCTAGCGCACCGCTTCAGTGTGAAAGCCTTCGGGCTTTCACATTGAACACTACAGGGCATGATTTTTCATGCGGTATAGCAGCGCTATTTTTAGCGCTGTACCGCATGAAAAACGCCTCAATGTGAAAGGGGCCTTACAGTAAGTAGAAGAGGATCCAGTCTCCATTCTGTGTTGTACACAATCTTAGAGAAGGTCTCTGCTGTGTGCTGGGTGGGACCCAATGATCGATGCTGCAGTGTGAGGTTCTTCCTTCCCTGCAGGGACTGTACCAACTTTGATTGGACGGGACTCAGGAACTCAGGAAGGGAGCCTGAAAATGGGTGTATCTGCTGCCACAGAGCAACGAGCAGGGGCACAAATTTTGTTTTGGGCTGGTACCATCCAGCTCTCAGCCCGAGCCAGTGAGTCACGCCGCCCTCTTCCTGCCTCTGAAGACTCCGTCTGCAGGAGTTGTAGTTTCTGGCTGCTGCGTGCCACTGCTTAGTTCTCTCCACCCATCGCCACCAGGAACTTGAGCACGGTCCAGACGACAACTCCCGGAATGCAGCACGGGAGCAACACAGCCAATCAGCATCCGCCAAGATCGACCTCATGCATAACAAAAACATGTCAGCAGACAACGGCCATTTTGAGTATGTTAGGCGGCCTGGGGTCCCCCGCCCAGCCCGCCCCTGACTAGCACACATTGGTCATTCTTGATTGGGCGAAATTTTCCACCCCGTTCCCTGGCGGTGCCGTAAGGCAAGTGCACATGTTGCCTTGTGCGAGAAAGATGAGCCCTGTTTCTGCCAGCACCTGAAATCAGAGTGTAAACCTGGGAGACTGATATTACAGGCTTGAAGTGGCACTGATCTGTTATAGTATTAAAGATTTTTATTGGTTGTTATATTTAGACATATATTGACAGACTGTTGTCCTAAAATCTGACAGTTAGTACGCTCCTTTTGACAATTGTACGACTGTCGGCCAAGAAATGTCAGATGACAGGCAAGTAAATTTTCGTCTGACAACGGCTGCACATCTGATTGTCGTATGGTCAGTACACAAATCTGTCACACAAAAGTCAAAAGTACAAACAGGCATGCTTGGAATCAATGCTCAACAAACACGAAATTAGCAGAAGGAGCCCAAAGGGTGGCACTAAAGAGCTGAAATTCCTCATAGTATGTCACTACATTTGTGTTTGTGGCCTGACAATTTGCGTACCGTTAGAATGCAAGACAATATCCTCGACCACGCCCTTTTGACAAAAATCAGACGCTCGGTTGGCCATCAATAATACCGTGTGTACGAGGCATAAGTTTCCTAGAGATATGAATCTCAACTTTAGCCACTTTATGGGGCAGTGCATAAAGAAAGTATATCATTTGTAGAACCAACTGGAAAAAAGGGATTTTTAAATACAGCTTACCTGTAAAATCCTTTTCTTGGAGTACATCACGGGACACAGAGCGGCATATTCATTACTATATGGGTTATATGGAGTACCTTCAGGTGTGGACACTGGCAATCTCAAACAGGAAGTCCCCTCCCTATATAACCCCCTCCCCTAGAGGGAGTCCCTCAGTTTTGTAGCAAGCAGTATGCCTCCCAAAAATGTTCCCCAAAAGAGGGGTGGGAGCTCTGTGTCCCGTGATGTACTCCAAGAAAAGGATTTTACAGGTAAGCTGTATTTAAAAATCCCTTTTTCTTTCTCGTACATCACGGGACACAGAGCGGCATATTCATTACTATATGGGATGTCCGAAAGCAATGCTTTAATGAGGGGAGGGAGACATCTTCTCAAAAGAGATTTAATTTAGAGGTATACTCAAATAATAATAATAAATCCAACTTAGTCAAGAAAAACTTTTTTTTTTTTTTTTTTTCTTTTTTACACCCAAGGGTGCCCCTGATCCCGAGGATCTTAAACCGCAGCCTGTAGTACTGCCTGCCCAAAGGCTGAATCCGCATTCCTTCTCACGTCTAGTTGATAAAACCTTGTAAACGTGTGGACTGATGACCACGTCGCCGCCTTGCATATCTGAGCCATAGAGATCTGATGGTGTGCTGCCCAGGAGGCGCCCATGGCCCTGGTAGAATGGGCCTTTACCGACAAAGGAGGAGGCAACCTCTTCAAACCGTAGGCCTGAATGATTAATTGTCTAATCCATCTCGAGATGGTGGATTTTGCAGCTGCCTGCCCCTTCTTGGGGCCATCTGGTAGAACGAACAACACATCTGTTTTCCGGATCTTTTCTGTAGCTTTAAGATAGGCCTTCATGGCCCGGACAATATCCAAGGTATGCAGCAACCCCTCCTTTCTAGATGTGGGTTTCGGAAAGAAGGATGGAAGTACCAAATCCTGGTTCAAGTGAAAATTGGATATAACCTTTGGTAGAAAGGCAGGATGGGGCCGGAGAACTGCCCTGTCCTTATGTAGAATGAGATATGGTTCCTTACACGATAAGGCTGCCAACTCTGACACTCTCCTGGCCGAAACGATGACGACCAAGAATACCAACTTTCTTGTCAGTAAAACTAAAGGAATCTCAGCCAACGGCTCAAAGGGTTGTTTCTGTAGAGTGGACAGGACAAGATTTAAGTCCCATGGACAAATTGGTGACTTGACAGGAGGATTAATACGCAAGACCCCCTGTATGAAGGTCTTTACCAGCGAGTGGGTGGCCAGCGGCCTCTGAAACCACACTGACAGAGCTGAAATCTGTCCCTTGATTGTGCTTAAAGCCAGGCCTTTATCCACTCCTAGCTGGAGAAAACCTAACACCCTATCAATGGTATATTTGCGGGAATTCCATCTTTTGGATTCACACCAGCCTACGTAGTTCCTCCACACCCTGTAATAAATCACCCTGGAGGCCGGCTTTCTAGCCCTAATCAGGGTAGGAATTACCTGCCTAGACAGACCTCTACCCCTGAGAATCAGGGATTCAGCCTCCAGGCCGTCAAATTTAGATGCTGTAATGTAGGGTGGAGGATCGGGCCTTGTGAGAGTAGGTCTGGTCGTAGAGGAAGAGTCCAAGGGTCTCCCACTGCCATCCTTAGGACTAGTGAGTACCATGTCCTCCGGGGCCAAGCTGGAGCTACTAAAATGACTGGCTTGTGCTCCACTCTGATCCTGCGCAACAGGCGCGGAAGTAACTGTAGCGGAGGGAATGCATATAGAAGTTTGAATTGATGCCAAGGGCAAACCAACGCATCGGTTCCGCAGGCCATAGGGTCCCTCGCTCGAGACACGAACCTGTCTAGTTTCTTGTTGAACCTGGATGCCATTATATCTACGTCTGGCATTCCCCACTTCTGGCAGATTGTCTGAAAGACCTGGGGATGCAGAGACCACTCCCCCGGCGACAGAATCTGGCGACTTAAGAAGTCTGCCTGCAGGTTGTCCACTCCGGGAATGAATATCGCCGAAATGCAGGGTACATGAACCTCTGCCCACTGAAAAATCAAGCTCACCTCCCTCTGAGCGGCCTGACTCCTGGTTCCCCCTTGGTGGTTTATGTATGCCACCGCTGTGGCATTGTCTGACTGGATTCTCACCGGGTACCCCTGTAATCTGGAGGTCCATGCCAGGAGGGCTAGGCGAGCCGCTCTGATCTCCAAGACATTGATGGGTAGCTGCCTCTCTGCTTCCACCCAAGTTCCCTGGCGAGAGAACCCCTCCAAGACCGCCCCCCAGCCTGCCAGGCTGGCGTCTGTGGTAACTACCTTCCAGACAACGGGGCTGAAGGACCTTCCCTTTAGAAGATTCTGAGGGTTCAACCACCAAGCCAGGCTTTGTCGGACCCTTGATGATAGCGTCAAAGGGGACTCCAAGGCATGTGCTCTCTTGCCCCAGGCTGCTAGAATGGCTGCCTGTAGGACGCGAGTGTGGATCTGAGCGTATGGTACTGCCTCGAACGTGGCCACTAGCTTGCCTAGTAATCGCATACACAGGCGAATAGTTGGTTTTTTCTTGCTTAGAACCAACTGAACCAACCCCTTGATAGCCTCGATCTTTACAAGGGGCAGGAACACCCTTTGCTGTTCTGTGTCTAACCTCATGCCGAGGTATTCCAACTGCTTTGTAGGCTGGAACGCTGACTTTTCCCGGTTTAGGACCCAGCCGAACCTTTCGAGGTACTGAACCGTGAGGTTTACTGCCTGTTGCAGACACGGCCGTGAGTGATCTATGATTAAAAGGTCGTCCAAGTATGCTAGGACTGTGACCCCTTGGATCCTTAGATTGGCCAAAACTGGGGCTAGGATCTTCGTGAATACCCGGGGGGCCGTGGCTAGCCCGAAGGGGAGCGCCCTGAATTGGAAGTGTCGCTGCCCCACTGCGAAGCGTAAAAATCTTTGATGCGACTGAAAGATTGGTACATGAAGGTAAGCATCCTTTATGTCTATGGAAGCCAGAAAATCGTCCCTCTGGAGTGTGGCGACTGCTGACCGGATGGATTCCATCCGGAAGGAACGAACCCTTAGGTAAACACTTAAACTCTTTAGGTCCAAGATTGGCCTGACATCGCCGTTGGGCTTTGGTATGACAAAGAGATTGGAATAGAAACCTAGCCCCTGCTCTTGGGCTGGCACCTCTATTATCACGTCCTGGCAAAGCAGGTGATCCAAAGCTGCCAGCATCGAGGCCTTCTTTGCTGGATCCTTTGGTAGCCTTGACTCTTGAAAATGAGGCGGAGGAAACTTTAGAAACTCCAGTCTGTAGCCTGTGGTTACAGACGCCCGGATCCATTTGTCGGGGATCTTGGCTTCCCAAACTTCTGAGAAGAAACGAAGCCTTCCCCCCACCCGCGAGAGTGGGGGCGCCCCTTCATAAGGCAGACTTAGGGGCTGTCTTTGTCGGCTTGCGATACCATGGCCTCTTACCCCCAGGGGCCTGTCCCTGGGATCTACTGTTAAAGTTGGATCGCGCAGGCGGCCGTCGATACTGCCTGGAATTTGAGGGCCCTGAGACAGGAAAGAGCTGCCTTTTAAATGTAGGACCCCGGAATGTCTTTTTGACTGGTAAAAGGGTACTTTTGCCACTTGAAATAGTCTGAATGTATTTATCCAGATCCTCTCCGAAGAGTCGTCCTCCATGGAAGGGAAACCCTGCCAGAAGCTTTTTGCATGGGGGCTCCGCCGCCCAGTTCTTCAACCATAAGAACCTTCTCATGTGCACCAAAAATAGTGATAAACGAGAGGCCTGCTGGATGGAATCCTTTATAGCATCTACCGCAAAACACAGAGCTCTGGGAATGTCAGAAAACTCTTCTGCCTGTTGGGTAGGCATGTCTTTTAGCATTTCTTTTGTCTGGTCCTTTAACGCCTGACAAACTCCAATCGCAGCCACAGCTGGCTGCACCACTGCTCCTGCCGTAGCAAAGGATGCTTTTAAAAGTGTCTCTAACCATTTATCAACCGGATCTTTAAACATTTGTATGTTTTCCACCGGGCAAGTTAGTGATTTATTCACACATGAGATGGCTGCATCCACCACTGGGAGCTTCCACCTCTTCGAGAATTTTTCCTCCATAGGGTAAATGACCGCAAATCTCTTCGGCGGCAGAAAAATCCTGTCCGGTCGTACCCAATCCTGAAAGATCAATTCCTCCAAGAGAGGATGGACCGGAAAAACTGCGTTGCTTAAAGGAGTTTTCAAAGAGCCCAGAGAGGATACCGCAGGAACCTGAGGCTCTGGCAATGGTAAATTAAATGCCGAGCGGACCATGTCCGTCAAAGACTGCACCCACAGTCTCTCTGTCTGGGAGTCTGAAAATGGTTCCTCAGAGGCAGATCCCTCAATCCCTGAACCCTCTTGGTTCAGGTCTAGTTGATCCTCCTGCGATTCCAATTCCTCCAGAGAGAGAATTTCAGCATCTGAGAATACACCTTTTGGTGATGGGGATCTAGCCCGTTTCTTGCCAGGAATAGATCTAGCGATCAACGCTGCTAATCTCTCTTCTAGCCCCCCTAGGGATACAGCTAGCATCTCCTCTGTGATAAACACAGGGCTGGGCTGATCTGGGCCAGCCTCAGCACCAGACCCCCCTAATGGCTCATCCAAGGCGACCTTCATGGGAATAAGCTGCGGGGAAAGTATCGGCATATCATCAGAATCAGAGGGGGAACCCCTTTGTTTTTTGGTCTTTTTTGTACCCTTTGACCCCGAACCTTTGGAAGCCATAATACAAAATCGAGGGACTCCGCCTACAACAGCAGACTGTAGTGGCCAGGAGTACAAAAACTAGGGTTTAGGGGACAATAGATCACTAATGCCCAAAAACTGATGGGGCCCCGTATGTTTTCCTTTTATTTATTTATTTATTTTTAATATATAAGTCCTTTTTTTTTTTTTTTTTAAAACATACAGCGACCCCAAACTTAGTTTGCCAGCCTCCAACCTGTTGCAAAAAGGGGGATTTTTTTTTTGGCTTAACAGAAAAGCATTGGAACCAAGTCCAGCATGTACTACCCCTCTTCCGCCACCGGGAGTCACTGTTCTGCCGCTCTGCGTCCTCTCCCTTTCAGATCAGCCTCAGACTGAGCACTGACTATAGCCTGCTGATCTATAACAGCACAAGGCGCGCCCCTGATGACGCTGCAGGCACGCCCCCCCCCGCCCTCCCCTCCGAACGGCGCAAAAAACGTCTATAAGACGTGCGCGCGCACGCGCGCGCGCGTATGCCGGAGCAGGAAGAACATGGAGGAGCCGCGCTGCTGGAGACCCAGGACTGCAGTACCAAGCGGCAGAATCAAACCCCCGGCCAGGTAGGACTCTTCAAAAGGCCCCATAGGGGTCCTAGGAAGAAAGCAGCAGGTAGCTAGCAAACACAATTGTTTCTTAGACAGGGGAACCTAGTGATGGGGGAATGAGATCATCCTGTCTTCTTAGACATAGTGAGCAAGGTTGCCAATGCAGAGCATACTTAGGCTACCCCCCTTTTAGGTTACCCTGGAGAGCCTGCTGTCGAACCAAGTCCCGCAGGCTCCCCTCTTACCTGCTCCATGCTGCAGGATGTTTGTCTAGCAAAACGATCCAATCTTCTCCCATCTCCGTGGGTAGCGTAATAGACCTTCAGGCCCTGGGGTCCTATGAAGGTACCCACTGTCCTGGACCTATATAGCACCCTGGCAAACAGGAACTTATGGTCTTTACGAACTCCAAGTCCTGGGCCCAGGGTCCAGCCCTCCAAAGAGGAGCATTATAGGCAAAACCCCACGGTTTGGGGCCCGGGTACTGTCCACTTTGGCACTGAGGCTCCTTGGACAGATCCGGTTAGCCCGCCCTTAATCCCAAGGATGTGGAGCAAAGCTATTCCGTGACCAACACCTAAGACACTGGCGAAAAAACTGAGGGACTCCCTCTAGGGGAGGGGGTTATATAGGGAGGGGACTTCCTGTTTGAGATTGCCAGTGTCCACACCTGAAGGTACTCCATATAACCCATATAGTAATGAATATGCCGCTCTGTGTCCCGTGATGTACGAGAAAGAAAAACATATTTTCAAGCTTCTGTGTTTGCCTGAACTCACAAAACATCCCACATGCTTAGAACTATTTTTGTTCTTGTTGTCAGATTTTCTAGCTATTGTGCATTTTGAGAACTTAGGTGGTCTCAAGGGTACAAAAAGGTTTTGCTACAATATACAGAATCTGCAGCATGATAATGCAAAAGTATGTTTTGTTTTACTGAATTTGAAATTCATCTTTAACCACTACCTGACGGCCGTACGACTTTGTACGGCCGCAGGGTGGTTCTACTTCTCTGGGAGGCCGTGTTTTTACGACCTCCGCTCCTCCAGGCCACTGGGTGGCGCACGAGCGCCACCGTTGGCGGCGCGCGCGTGCCCACCGCATTGCTGAGATGCCGATGCGCGTACCTGGCGGCCGCGATGTCCGCCAGCCACTCGCGATCGGCAGCTACAGGGACAAGACGTGGATCTGTGTGTGTCATGCCCTGTCAGGGGAGAGTACATAGGGACACAGATCGGTCACCTTCCCCAGTCACCCCCCTCCCCCCACAGTTAGAACACAATTCAGGGTACACGTTTTAACCCCTTCCTCACCCCCTAGTGTTAACCCCTTCAATACCAGTCACATTTATACAGTAATTAGTTCATATTTATAGCACTGATCGCTGTATAAATGTGAATGCGCAAACCAGATGCTTATTGCGATTTTTTTTTTTTTACCAAAAATATGTAGAAGAATACATATCGCCTAGACTGAGAAAAAAACGTTTTTTTTTTTAAATTGGGCTATTTATTATAGCACCAAGTACAAAATATATATATATTTTTTCAAAATTGTAGCTCTATTTTTGTTTATAGCAAATAAAAACCGCAGAGGTGATCAAATACCACCAAAAGAAAGCCCTATTTGTGGGGAAAAAAGGACGTCAATTATGTTTGGGAGCCACTTCGCACGACCGTGCAATTGTCAGTTAAAGCAACACAGTGCCAGAAGCTGAAATTTCACCTGGTCAGGAAGTGGTTAACGTGGATCAAATTGAACCAGTCATGCTCCTGCTTCCTACTTAAACAATTCTAGCTGTAATCAGTATTGTTATTTCACATACTTACTAAGCTCCCTACCTTGCTGTAACCATTGATTCAGCTATCAACTTCATTTCTCATGTGCATCACTAAATCCTGATACTTTCATTTCTCAGCTTTGCAGTATACTGTATGTTCTTTTCTAGCCAAAACACCACTTCAAAACTTTCACGTCTATATTCTATTAGCAATGCTGCTGCTAGACCCACCCAAGCAATACTTGTCTGCTACATTTTTGCTGCCAATTTCTATTACTGACTTATGACCAGTCAAAAAAAATTAAACTCAAGTTACTATGAATTACCTTCAGATCATTTCACTGCAAATCCCCAGTGCCCACTCATTGTTATGCCATTTTCTGTAAAATAACTCCAAAACGTATATCCTCTACATAGCACTGTGGCCCAACAACCAAATTGACCCTGTCTAAGGCCTTGTACACACAATGTAATTTATCCGGTCGGAAACATCCGACGGATATTTCCCAGCGGACAAGGCAAATTTGTCCATTGGTCTGATGAGCGTACACACCATCGGACAGAAATCCCAGCGGACCAGAACGCGGGCACGTAAACCACGTACGACGTCACTATAAAGGGGAATGCCAAAGCCTACGGCGCCGCCCTCTGTTCCACTTTTGCTAGTTCCGTGTTAGTGAAGGTTTGGTTAGAGCTGATTCGTGCTTTTCAGTCTCCGCGCTTAACAGGTCGTATTTTCCGGTTCAGTGTGTGCTTGTGGGCTCGTATTTGTCATTCAGTGTCGCCGTGCGTGGCGTTTCTGCTTTGCAGTGCCGTCCTGTACGGTCGTATCTGTTTGACGTGCGATCTTTCAGGTATTGCTGGATTTGGGGATGCTTTTTGTTTGAGTGTGTTCTTGACTGACCAGCCGGCCGGTTTGAAGCCATGATGGAGCAGCAGCGCAACTTTTGCTGTTTATGGGTTTTGTTCTGGAGTCTGTGTGCATTCCAGTGATTTGGACAGGAACAGTAGGAGGAGGAGTTCCTGGGCCAAGAATTGGTTGCGGCAGCGTAACCTATTCTCTCATATGTCTCTGCTTAGGGAGATCCGGGAGAATAATCCTGATGACTTCAGGAACTTTCTCCGTATGACGGACCCCGTTTTCCACCGTCTGCTGGATCTCCTGTTCCCCTATATCACGAGGCAGGACACTGTGATGCGCCAAGCCATTCCGGCTGACCAGAGGCTTATTGCCACGGTGCGGTACCTGGCGACTGGGAGGAGCCTGCAGGACCTCAAGTTCTCAACAGGCATCTCTCCCCAGTCGCTTGGGGTCATCATACCGGAAACGTGTTCTGCTATCATACAAGTGATGCAGGAGGAGTTTATTGAGGTAAGTTTCCTCCTTTAACATCACAATCTGATGTATGCAAATTTTAGAAACTTTTTTTGTTGGTTTTCCTAATTGCCATGATTGTAATATGCTGTGTGCTGAATGTTCCCTTTTCTCCCCATGCATGTTATTAAGCTTTCCGGGTTAATTTTGTTTGGCCTACCTGCATATTTTTACCTTCAACACTACTAACCTATACAGCATCATCTCCTAGGGACAAACACACCTTATTTTTTTTTTTGTCCTGCTCCATTGTAGTTCAACCCCCCCCCCCCTAAAAAAGTTTATTGCCCCATCAGCGGGATGTGTAGTCTGATAATAATTGGCTCTGGATTTGTTGCCCTAAATACTCACTACACACTAATATTTAGAAATGTTAATACTGTGATGTTGCAGAATGAAGTTTTTTTACTAGTGTTTGCAATGTTTTTTATGTGCCAAAGTGCTAATTTGTTTTTTGCTTTTGTCCCCACAGTTTCCCTCCACGCCACAGGAATGGCAGACTGTGGCTGCCCACTTTGCCCAGCGTTGTGATTTTCCAAACTGCGGAGGGGCAATTGATGGGAAGCACGTCCGCATAGTGCCGCCACCTCTTTCGGGGTCGTACTATTATAACTACAAAGGTTTTCATAGTATCGTGTTGATGGCGGTGGTGTCGGCAGACTACAAATTTTTGTATGTGGACGTGGGGAAGAATGGCCGGCTGTCTGATGGGGGAGTGTTCGCGCGGACCGAATTTTACAGGCGTCTACAAACTGGTGGTCTTGAACTGCCACCGGATGAAGACAATGTGGAAGGACTTCCGTTTTACGGACGAGGCTTTTTTAGCGGACGAGGCTTTCGGGCTTGGACCTCACCTCATGCGGCCTTTTCCCCAGAGGACCCTCACCCCGGAGAGGAGGGTCTTCAATTTCCGGCTGGCCAGGGCCGGGAGGGTAGTCGAGAATGCCTTTGGGATACTCGCCAGCCGGTTACGCCTGTTCCAGACAGCGATACATCTGGCGGAATATAAATTTAACTCTGTTATTTTGGCCTGCTGCATATTGCATAATTTTTTACGCAGGCATTCCCAGATGTACCTACCCAACATCGGTGCTGAGGCAGGACTACCCTCAGATACCCTTCCTGGGCTGGACACTGGTCGCGCTGGCTCGGTCACCGAATCTGCTCGTGAGGTACGCGACAAATATGTTGAGTACTTTATGGGTCGGGGGGCCATAGCTATGCCAGATTAATATTTCTTTCTAATTTGGCCCCCAAAAGAAAGAAATATTCCAAAGAACTAAGAAATAATTTGACCATTGGACTTTATTCAGTTGTTTGTCATTATTGCTTTTTCTCTTTTGATCTGTCTTCCAGGTTCTGAAACTAGTGCACTTCTTGTGCCCAATTTAGTTAGCAGGTTTTAGTAAATACACACAATTGCACATTCTAGTCACTCTTCTACAAACTGGGTATTGAGCCTACAAATAAGAAGCCACTGCTTTTAGCGTTTTTTTTGGCAATTTTTTTTTTTTAATTTGGTGTTTTACCCAAAATCTTAGGCTTTTCTTAGAAAAATGTGTTTAGAAAGGATTTATTTATTCAACAAAATTTTTTTGGTTTTGACAAACATATGTAACAATGGAACTTACAAAGTTCAACCTTTTATTTAGCATACCAAACCTAGACGACATGGTCTTATGTCACTCCGGAATGCGCCAAAATTTGAGGATGCACACATGCTGTGTGTGTGATGGGCCAAATGGTGAATTCTCGCCTGAGATCCCATGCCAAATGTTCACATGTGCTATCTGCCATCATGGGTGATCAATGTATGTGGTTTGTGGGTGCAACCCCTTTCTCTCACCTACTTGATAAGCGAGGAAGGGGTTGCACCCACAAAGCACAGACAATCGATGTACTGTGATGGCAGATAGCACATGTGAACACACACTGGGGTTTATTTACTAAACAGTGCAAACTCAGGCTTATTTCTGCATACAGTATAAGCCAATCAGCTTCTAAATTGAGCTTATTCAATTCAGCTTTTGCATCTAAACATGGAAGCTGATTGGTTTATATGCCAAGTGAGGCTGCTTTTGCACGTTATAGCTTAACTAAATAAACCCAAGTGTGTGTGTGTGCATCCTCAAATTTTGGCGTATTTTAATGTAAAAATATACAACATCTTTGAGAGTGGGGTGGTTGGGGGTGAGGGCAGGGGGGGGGGGCAGATGGGGGGGATAGTCTTCTATATACGTCCCAAAATACCTAACATGTTTTTGAAGTTTTGGTCCATCACCACCATCCTTTCCCTCATATTGGCCAGCTCCGTGCTGCACTCCATTATCTGCTGTATTAGGATTTGTGCACTTGCACGAGAAAAATTAGGAGCAACAGATGTGCTAATCCCATCTTCATCCCCTAAAAATGACAAAATCAAAAAAACATTGTAAGTAAGTAAGGTGCAGGCCTATCTACATCTCTTTTTCCCTGCAAAGCTGGGGTGTCACTGACCTGTTGTACTGAGAACTTCAACATCTTCTACAACTTCTCCTTCTTCTTCAACTTCTCCTTCCTCCACCAATCCGACATCATCCACCAATCCACCTTCCTCCACCAATCCGCCTTCCTCCACCAATCCGCCTTCCTCCGCCAATCCGCCTTCTTCCGCCAATCCGCCTTCCTCCGCCAATCCGCCTTCCTCCACCAATCCGCCTTCCTCCGCCAATCCGCCTTCTTCCGCCAATCCGCCTTCCTCCGCCAATCCGCCTTCCTCCACCAATCTGCCTTCCTCCACCAATCAGCCTTCCTCCACCAATCCGCCTTCCTCTTCTCTCCCTTCCTCCTCTCCTTCTTCCTCCTCTCCTTCTTCATCATCCTCCTCCTCCACATTTTTTTTTGCCGTTTTGGAGACAGTGTGGGCCTCCCTGACTCCTCATAGCGCTGTCCTCTTCTTTCCCCTAAAAACCAACAAAAAAAAGGAAACTCATCAGCAACCAGATATTTTTGGAGGGCCTAATTTGCAAACATTGCTTAGAAGTGGCGTTACAATTGTAGTTTTGGGCTTATTCCAGCAAAAACCATATTCTTTTTTTTGGTAGATGACTTCTCCCAAGCTGTGATATAATGAGCCTTTTTGGTGAAGTGACACACATGGCTGGCCTCCTGAATAAGTAGTTTTTGGAGTCCCTTCACCAAAAGTACAAATTAGTCTTTTATGGGGGGAGACACAGGTTCTCTAAATTACAGATGTGAAAACAGCTGCTTATTAGGTTATTTCATCACTGTGTGAATGAATGAATCCTGTTTGCCTAAAATCAACTTAGTTTGCACAAACACATCATATTTTCCACATTGTTTCTCTAAACGATGTTGTTTTTCGCCAAATAGCCACGTCCAGGTGTGATGTTCCTGGACCCGCGGATTTTGGCGAAACTAGGTGATGGAACGATGTTGCCTACGATCGTGGCAAGTCATGGGATTTATTAGACAAACATTACTAATTTTACAATGCAGGGGTTCAAAAATACAAGCAGGCCAACGAGGCAGATGGCGAAATAGACATGGCAAAACATTTAAAAAAACAATAGGCACTCCAAAGACATTTTAAAGTACTTACTTTTTTCTATGATTTTCTTGATTTTGCGATACTGCTCTGGCTCGCGCACTTTTAAGTCGGACCAGCGTTTCCGGAGCTGCTCTTTTGACCTGGTGACGCCAAACATCTCATAAAGTTTCCTCGCCACCTTATCCATAATTTTGGACTTCCTCCGGTTAGGGGTGCTGTATGGCCCATGCTCACCATAGTCCTTCCGTCGCAGTATGAACACCATCTCCACCATCTCTTGTAGAGACATTTTTGTGGCCTTGTATCGTTTTGGCCTGGATCTGGACGTTCCGGCCTTTGTCCCTTCCAGATCCCGATCAGAGGCTAATGTGCGCTCGTGTGACATCGCCATATTTTCCAATCAACGTTGCATATGGGCGTGGAAAACAGGAATTGGTACGTCATGGGCGGAGACGAGGGCGGCGCTTCTTGATTGTGTGGGGATATAATGGTAACAACGTGATTACGTAGGTTACGCGGAGATTATTCGAGCGGAAACGAGGAGAGAGAGAGACAAAGGTAAATGAAAACATCGGATCAGAGGCCTAGAATTTGAACAGCCATGGGGGATGGGGCTTTTCAATGTTGTTTGCACCCTTTTTGTGCTACTGTTATTTAGGCATTTTGGGGCACACCATAAAATTTAGAGAGCCAAGTGCTTGTACACATCACTTCATCAAGATATATGTAGAGAATGCTCTATCCTCTTTATTTGGATTTTAGAGTAAGCAGTGAGATCATGCAAGTATTGTTGTGTGTTGGTTGTACAGAGATACTGTAAGTAGTTAGTGTTTTCTGCCATCAATGCTGAGGGGCATGATAGCTACACACAGGGCCGCCATTAGGGGAGTACAGGCATTACACCTGTAAGGGGCACGGGGGTCTCCAGGGGCCCGGATGGGAACCACCCTAAACAAAAAAAAAAAAGTAAAACATTTTTTTTATTTTTTTTTATTTTTTGGGGTCCAAAGGTCCCCAGGGGCCCGGAGGCCACCAAGGGCCCCAGATGGCAAGCCCTTTTTTTTATAAAAAAATATATTTTTTTGAAAGCAAAATATATTTTTTTAATATATTTTTCTTTTCTTTTTTATTAAAGGGCCAATTTTTTTACTTTTTTTTTTTTTAGAGGTCCGGAGGTCCCCAGGGCCCCGGATGTCTACCCCCCTTTTTTATATATATTTTCCTTTATTGCTTCGTTTTGTAAAGGGCCCCCCCGCTTCTCTGTTTCATCCATGCGGCAGCACCCCCCCCCCCCCCAGATCCCTGCTCCAGGGGGCCCATGCCTGAAGCTGTGTAAGGGGCCCCAAAATTCATGATGGCGGCCCTGGCTAAACATGAACTAGTGCCTTGATGAGTGCTAGCATTAATATTAATGGTGGATGTGTTCTTATCTACATGCCATGTATGTAGACAACTTAAACAAATGGCTCTGCATGACACCTTTTTTGGGGGCTACAACAATGCGGCAGAGCTGGCCAGCTATGTAGCAGCAGAAGACACTGTGTTTGTATACTGTAGTTGCTCTAAAATGAATGAATGTGCACATATTTTTAGAATCTCAAAGCTGAGCCTTTTTTAAGTTGTGCTTTGTGTTTGTTTGTCATTTTCTATTCTAGACATTACTATTGAAGGAAATTTTATGAGCTGAAAGCTGTTTAAAATGGATTTGCTGAAAGGGAAGGAGGCAACAATGCAGCTTATCAACCGCTATCGGGATATGCCCCTTCTTGGGGACACCAAGCACCCAGAATATTTAGATACCCAGAAGAGAGCGGCAGCACTTGATGAGATTGCTACATACCTGCACACTTGGGTGCCAAGTTGCACAGGCGACATGGTGAAGGATAAATTTAGTAACCTCAGGAGAAGCTACAGAAATAAAAAACGCAAAATAAAAAACGCAAATATCAAAAATCAGGATCAGCAGCAGCTAAGAAAAAGGAACCCAAGCTCTGGTACTACAAAGAGCTCAGTTTTTTGAACGATGAACTGGATGGCAGGCCTTCTGATTCAACACTACCTTCCAGCCTTCCTCCCAGCGGAACTTCCCCGGAACCCAGGAGCCCTGCAGAATCTGAAGTGGGGCTGGCTGACATGGAGCCAGATCTGGCCATCTTCGATGAGGTATAGTATTTTCCAACATATTTTGGTGCTGCTATTTATTTTGAATTAGTGAGTTGATCTGGTAAACAAAAAACAAACCTTGGGAAGAAAAACCAAAGTTGTGGGCCTACAAATAGGTGTCAGGGATGCCAAATGCAGGGGTCAGAAGGACAGTCTGTTTAATTAAAATTAATACTAACTAAAACAGTCTAGAGAAAGAAAATGTGTGTGATTGATTGTGCTAAATATTACAACATGTCCCTTTTTTATACACAGGAAGAAGAGACCAGCCAGGAGGTGGCAGCTCCTGAGGCCCATGTCAGCCAGGCGGAAGGGGGGAGTGGCAGCCAGGAGGAGGCCGGGCCAAGTGAGGTGCAGCAGGTCCCCAGGCCCAGGCTGAGCACCATCAGCCAAGTTCCTCCCCTCCAGATGAGGCCACCAGCTGCAAGGAGGCGCAGGAGTGTGGTGCACGACGAGAGCCTGGAGGTTATACGGGAGGCTGCTGAAATCATGAGGGCCCCCCTCAACCCAACCGAATGCTATAGTGCATTTGTGGCCAATGAGCTCAACCAAGGGGGGGAGGGGCAAAAAAGCCTTGCCAAGGACATCATTAATCAGGTCCTGGCCAGGATGAAAAGGGACGAGCTGAGCAGGGACACTGTGCTGTGTGACCCGGCCCGGCCTGCTCCCCATCATCATCATCCTCTTCCTGCTGCCACATCACCCCCACCTGCAAGGGTCCGTGGACAGACCCGTGGAAGTTTCGCTGGAAGGAAGTCTGGAAAGAAGTCGAGAAGATGATTCCCTGCCATCCAGTTGATTGTCCAAAAAACTTGTTAGTGTAGCACAGCTTGGGTTCCTTTGTTCATGTGCTGCTGATCCTGATTTTTGTTATTGACTCCTGAGGTTACTAAATTTATCCTTAATCATGTTGTAATTCCCAAGTATGCATGTATGTTGCAATCTCATCAAGTGCTGCCGTTCTGGTGATTTATAATTTATTTTTTGGCCGGAAATAAATGGCTTTTGTAGTTACTTTCAAACCTTGTCTATTGTGTTTTATACTGTGGTGAGTAAGCATCAGACATTTGTAAAATAAAATGTGGCATTTGCAAAGGACACAAACTCCTTGGGGGGGGGGGGGACCTTTTGTGGTCGAACTTGGTAAACCCAAAAGAAGCCTAAAAAATTAAAAAAAATAAAACACCCCCCCCCCCCAAAAAAAAAAGGGAAAAAATAAAGGATGAAACAACAAAATGACATAAGTTGGGAAAATAAAAGGGAATTTTAACAAAAAAAAAAAACATGATGAAACAACAAAAATAACATATTTTGGAAAAATTCCTAAACCGTAAAATACAAAAAAAAAAAACAACAAAAAAATAAATATGATACCCTCAACATTAAGTCAAAATAGACATAATAAAAATGTGGAGAATGGAAACAAATGTGGGGACATCTGGCTAGCAAACAGTGTCAAATAGAAAAAACACTAACGAAAATGCAAGCTTTCAGTATGTGATATCGGGACAAAATTGCATCAGCAAGAGAACGGGTTTCTTCTAGCAAGAGAACAAAGAACAAAAAAACGCTAGAAACGGGACACTATATAGAGAGTTTAGGTGACGAATGTGCCAGGTCCCAAACAAGCGCGAGTTTTACCTGAACGAGTGCTCCCGTCCCATCGTTTTGACTGAGCATGCGCGGGTTTTTGGTCCGATGCTTTTGTGTACTCACTAGCGGACATATCCGACGGACATGTGTCCAGCGGAAATATTTCAAAGCATGCTTTGGAATTAGTCCGCAGGAGAAATCCGGCCAAAACGGTCCGTTTGCCCATACAGACGAGCGGATTTTTCGGATGAAATGGTCCGTCGGACCAGTTTCAGCGGATTTATTCCCTCGTGTGTACAAGGCCTAACAGTTTACTTTAAAAATAGAGGGTTTTGTTTGCACACATTTGCAAATATATGTGTAAGCCACAGTTTCCACGCTTTCCCTCAGTTTTTAATGTAAACTGATAGACGGGGTCAATTCAGTTTTTTTACAGACTGTCTGGTAAGTGTGCTGGGAAATCCCTTCCATATGCACCTTGCTGCAAAGGTTGGGGTGGTTGCCACTTTTTTGTAGCGTTGGTTGAATTGGGGGCAGGGATGTACTCAGAGCTGACCCACCCTATATGCTCACTAGCAAGCTGCGTAGGGCCCCACAATTTACTTGAGGCCCCGCCTCCCCCTCATAGCCTGTCAATTAATGTCATGGGTGCGGTGACGTCACTCGTGTGCGCACTTCTCTCTCTTCTCTCTCTCCTCTCCCCCCCTGGTGCCTCTCTCTCGGGATCCGACTAGTGATGTGTAACATACAGAATGTCCAGCAGTAACCGGAAAAAGGTTTAAACCGACCAAGTACATCCCAGTCTCCACTGCAGCTGCCTTATTAGTGGGCTCCACCACTTTGTTTTTTGTTTTCACGTAAGTAGATCTCCTTCATTGGTCACCTTATCTCCTCATAGCGGCTCCTCCGCCTGGAACACCGGGGGCTGTGCGGGGGAGGGAAGGGAGGAGAGGAGGGCCACAGGCCTGAGCTGTGCCAGGGTGCCTGCTACCGTGACATGTGTCAGCCTGGGCAATGCTGACATTGTGTCTGCAAAATGGCCTTTTGTCTGTGCTGGGTATGGAAGGCCCAGTGTTTGTGAGGGCTGCTCTATACTATAGACTCTGTATACAATACGATAGACTGTATATACTATACCATAGACTTTGTACCATACCATATACTATACAATAGACTCTGTACGATACCATACCATATACTATACAATAGACTCTGTACCATACCATACCATATACTATACCATAGACTCTGTACCATTCCATACCATTCCATACCATATACTATACCATAGACTCTGTACCATACCATACCATATACTATACCATAGGGAAAATATGGTATATACCTAGGTATGTATGCTCACCGCGCTACTAAATAAAACAGCAGCTAACACAACTAAATGATCAATTTAGCAAACATAGAATATACAAAGAAGATATGTAGCGCTTGAATAAAAATAAATGGCAAATAATAACATAAACTGAACATTAGACACCATAGGTGCACATTGAGGTGTCTCTGAAATAGTGATATAGTCCAAAAGAATCAATATATAGTGACTGGGTGCAAGTGAGGTCTGAAAGGTCCACCACCATAGATGAAGCTGAGGAGGCTTACCAGATGGATAGCGACCACAATAAGTATACACCTATTTGGTCAGCTAAAGCTTAAACTTATACCAAGGACTGCTCACAAGACGACTCCGGTAGGAAGAGGAGTGGTAAAAGTATCAGATCGGATGAAAGATCAAACCCAAAAAATTATTTTCCCTTCTCTTCTCAATATATTCAGCCGATAAGGTGACTCAGAAGGCCCAATGGCGAGGAAGGAAAAAATAAAGCAAACATAGCGTAACTCTGATAAACAAGTTTACTAAGATAAAAGAAAGTAATACACTCACATTTGGTATGAACAATCATGGGCATATAAGTATACAGGCAGTAGGGTCAATCGGTTCCCGGCGCTAGATAGTGGGATGCTGCAGACACCTTGTCATTACATTCCTCTGAAACTCCCTACAGATATTTGACATCAGCAGCTGTATCTTGTATTCTGGCCTGGGTTGCCTCCCCTGAGAATGGCAATACACTAATCCGGGTGCTTGGACAGAGGATGTGAAAATGTCCAGATCCTAAAGAACATTCTTCTCAATGACTTCTCAATGACATAGCTTTCGTAATATCACTTCCCCTGTGGGCTGTCACATGTCTCCCCTCTGTCTGAACAGACAAGGTGTCTGCAGCATCCCACTATCTAGCGTCGGGAACCGATTGACCCTACTGCCTGTTTACTTATATGCCCATGATTGTTCATACCAAATGTGAGTGTATTACTTTCTTTTATCGTAGTAAACTTGTTTATCAGAGTTACGCTATGTTTGCTTTATTTTTTCCTTCCTCGCCATTGGGCCTTCTGAGTCACCTTATCGGCTGAATATATTGAGAAGAGAAAGGAAAATAATTTTTTGGGTTTGATCTTTCATCCGATCTGATACTTTTACCACTCCTCTTCCTACCGGAGTCGTCTTGTGAGCAGTCCTTGGTATAAGTTTAAGCTTTAGCTGACCAAATAGGTGTATACTTATTGTGGTCGCTATACATCTGGTAAGCCTCCTCAGCTTCATCTATGGTGGTGGACCTTTCAGACCTCACTTGCACCCAGTCACTATATATTGATTCTTTTGGACTATATCACTATTTCAGAGACACCTCAATGTGCACCTATGGTGTCTAATGTTCAGTTTATGTTATTATTTGCCATTTATTTTTATTCAAGCGCTACATATCTTCTTTGTATATACTATACCATAGACTCTGTTCCATACCATATACTATACAATTCCATATACTATACCATAGACTCTGGACCATACTATACCATAGAATCTGTATACCCTACCATATACTATACCATGGACACTATATACGGCATCACAGGTCAGGTAGAGGGCCCCTTAGCAGAATTTTGCTTAGGGCCCCAGGGAGGTCAGGATCGGCACTGGATGTATTTGATGCTTTTGCTCGGCATCACATGCATTCCCGTGCCTTTAAAGAAGGGTGGGCTCCCTCCAGGCATAACTGCCCTTAATCTACCCAGTATATACAGAGGTTCCTTTACATGGGCACTGCAGGTTACGCATGTATTTGTAAATGTGTGCAAACAAAACCCTCTGGGCCAGATTCACAGAGCGATTACGCCGGCGTAACAGGAGATGCGCGGTGTAAGTCTAAATGTGCGCATGCGTTTCGATGCTCCGCATCCCCAAAACGAGATACGCAAGAAATCTACTTTTTTTTGTCCGGCGTAATTTCGATAGACAGGCGCATCCGTCTGCGCTAGACACACCATTGATTTGCTATTCAAATATGCTAATGAGGGAGTTACGGGGATCCACAAAAGAACGTTGGGGCTACGCGCTGTGCGCAACAGCTGCACGGCCTGTCTAAAATTAGACCATATAAAAGGTGGTATAAAATTAGACAATTCGTCTACATGTTAGAGAAAGCAACACTGTTAGTGAGGAGCTGAGCAGTCACATGTGTTGCACAACAATCTGTATGCCAACATGCCAGTGGCATCCATGCTCATAGCTATACTACTGACTTTAGATGAGCAAAGAAGGAGGAGGGCACGGTGGAGGGCACGGTGGAGGGCACAGAGGAGGGCACGGAGGAGGGCACAGGAGAGGAATTTTTTTTTTTTACAAAAAAAATTTCTTTGCTTTAAGAAACATTTTTACAAAAAATATACATACATATATACATCAATACATAACATACATACAAATTACAAACACGGTATCACTATCTTTCAATAGCCCTTTAAAACCTTGATGGATATAATAATCTAATCTGATACAAGCCCCTCACTCTTCACTTGATATATCACACACGCATAGACGTCTTTGGCATGAGTGATTCTGAGGTGTCTCGCATCTTCAGATTCACCCCTCATGCCATCATGGAATTAACCACAACCCTGCAGGAGCCCAACACATGACACCACCCATGAAACCCATGACAGCTACATATACAATCCTAGCCCCATCCCCACAGATTTCGAACAGAACATGTATGGGGACAGCTGGCTGGTTGGTGAGTGACATGGGTGGCAGGCATGACTGTCCCCCCATGATGCTGAAATCACAAGGGACACATGCACTACTAACATCCTCCTGTCTTATCCCTTCAGGGTGACTCTGCATATGCACTGGGACCCCATCTCATGACTCCTATACGGAACCCCCCTAACCAAGGCTACCCCGTCTTCTAAAGGGAAGAGCAGCCAGGAGCCAGCTCACATTAGGCATCTTTGCACGTTAAACACACACATTAATCATGGCACAATGAGAATGCATGCATGCACACCACTGTGGTCCCTAGCACCGACACATCACATCCTCATCACATTGGATTGGCACAAGCCCACCATGCAGGACTTGTGAGCAGCAACGCCATGCCACGGCTCCAATTATGTCACTGTACATTCATACACCATTCACACGGACCTGGGGATCACTTCTCCACCACAAATGAGGGTGACACCCCTTTTCCGGCAGGAATGTCACCCCCACATTCCAAAATCATACACAAACAGAACCAAAAAAAATAAAAAATTGACCAGCAAAAATATAATTTAAACAAAATAACAACAAAGAAAACACATAAAAGACAAAAATCACTCTGCAAAACAGTCCCCAAATATCTCAAAGACACGTCACAAACAAACAAACGCTAATAAACAACAGAACAAAAGCACCTTGCTGTATAGGAAGGGATACAAAGGGATGTACTTTTGCAAAGGAAGTGCGTTTGTGTCTGTCTATTTATGCTGTCTGCGTAGTTCACTAAGTTGCCCGGGTCCACTTCCAATTTCACTGATTGCGCCGTCCCCGGGTTGTGAGCATGCGCACAGAGGTGCTGACCATGGTCTGCTTCATGTGCGCATGCGCGAGCCGGCCGGCACCTTCATTTGCATGGGGTCACGGCTCATTTCAATGTAACACGCCCACGTCCTTCCCAATTTGAATTACTCCGCCTTACGCCTCTGAAATTACGCTGCACCGGCACTAATTTCTGCGCAAATCAAACGAGAATACGGTGATTGCGTCGCTACATTGCGGCAGTCTAACGTAAAGGAGGTGCGCTACGCCAGTCAAAAAATGCGCCAATGTACGTGAATCTGGCCCTCTGTTTTTAATGTAAACTGTTTGACAAAGCCAATTTCCTTTTTCTTTTTTTTTAATACCTACCTTCACTGTGTAATAGATAAAGGGAAAACCGCCGCTCCAGACGACACTCTTCAGTGGTGAGTAAAGTTCAAAAACCCAAATGGGTGCAGGCAATGCGTGGTGCAATATAAGGAAAGAAAAATGGACAGCCGCACTCCAATGGATGAAAAGACTTAAAAATAGTGCCTGTTTATTGCAGTCAAAAAACTAAAACAGTAAAAACAGCAAACAGTGGGGTAACAAAAGCTGACGCGTTTCACATCGACAACCGATGCTTAGTCATAGCTAAAAAATCTTTAGCTTTGACTAAGCATCGGTTGTCGATGTGAAACGCGTCAGCTTTTGTTACCCCACTGTTTGCTGTTTTTGCTGTTTTAGTTTTTTGACTGGAATAAACAGGCACTATTTTTAAGTCTTTTCATCCATTGGAGTGCGGCTGTCCATTTTCTTTCCTTATATTTCACTGTGTAATGGTTTTGCACAGAGAAGCCCAGATCCTCCTCTTCTCAGGTTCCTTGCTGGCACTCCTAGCCCCTCCACTTTGCATAGTGCCCACTATAGCAAACTGCTTGCTATGGGGGCACTCATGCAGCTCTCTTGCGAGCCAGCTCTGTGTGTCCATAAGACCCACAGAGTTTGGCTCGGCCCCACTCCCTCCTCACTGGCTGTGATTGACAGCTGCAGAAGCCAATGGCTCCCACTGCTGTGCCTGAGCCAATGAGAAAAAAGAGAGATCGGGCTCAGGTAAATATTTAGGGGGGCTGGGGGGGGGAGTGTTGCTTGCAGAATATTTTTTACCTTAATGCATAAAATGCACTAAGGTAAAAAAAAAAATTGCCTTTATAACCACTTTAAAGATGAGCAACAGGAACACTACTCCAAAAACAATAGAAATTAAATGTTGTGCATTTTTTTTTAACTCATCTCACTTATGATTGGCATTAGTAGCATAGAAAGTTATAAAAATAACATTACCTTGCCCAAATGGGAAAAAAGTGAACAGTTCACTAGAGATTTCAATGTTAACAAGGGAATAAGGGAATATGTCCTGCGCAAACAGTAAACATCTTTATGTAATATGACACAAACACAGAAACGCTTGTAATTTGTTTGTTTTTTCAAGTTCACAACATGTAATCCATAATATCCTTTGAACTTTACCTTATTCAAGTATGCACTTAATCAGCAACCTAATAACCCATATTCCTTGAAGTGGTGGCCTTTGGCATAAAACAGCATGATGGGAAAATATTTTGTGTTATTATGTTTAAGCAATTTTCAATGTCATGTAGACAAATTCCAATTACAATAATCTAAGCTTTATACTCAGTTCTTCCATAACCAATCCAATAAAGAAATTCACAGTTGTTCTAGTCCCAGAGGGCTTCTTAACAAGGATAAAATGATTTCAGTTTTCCTGTTCATCCACAATTGTTACTAAAGGAATTACTTAGTTCTTTCTTGCTTGACCATGTGGTCTAGTTATTTGAAGTTAGTATAAGCTATCGAAGAAAACCACAATTTCTAATAAAGGAATTACTTCATTCTTTCTTGCTTGACCATGTGATTTATTTATTTAAAGCAGAAAAGCAGTCACGGAAAACCCAAGTTGTGGTAATGTTTAAATTACAGTACTACTGTATCTGGGTTTCTTTTTTAATACAGTCTATAGTAGAAGCTAGACATGTGCACAGAAATGTATTTTATTTTTTTTTGTTCCGTTTCGTATGGTCCCGTCAGTTCGTTTCCTTTCGTTTTTCGTAAGACGCCCGTTTTCCCGTTTGTTTTTCGTACGACGCGATTTTTTTCGTATTCCGATCGTTTCGTATTTCCGTTACCGTTTTATTTTCGTACATGCTGGATGGTTCGTTATTCTGTTTAATTCATGTTCGTTACTTGTTAGACAATAATTTTCGTGAATTTTCGTCAATTTGCATTCTGTGTATCTTGAATGCTTTTTCTTTTATTTTCAGTCGTATGTTCATTGTTCAATGACATCTATAACAAAAGAATTTCATTATGTATATTGTATTGAATTCCTTTTTTCTGTTCGTATTGTGTATTCAAAATACTGAATGCAAATCTTTTGTTATAGGTGTCATATCAACATACGAGAATGACAAAAGAAAACGGATTCAAATGCAAATCTTTTGTTATAGATGTAATTTTCGTTTTTTTGAATGGCCAGTGAGTTAATGAGTGAACCAGCGATATATTTAGTAAAGTACAAAATGACGAAAATCCTTTTCTGTTCATATTTTCAGTCACATGTTCAATTGTTCATATGAACATGTGACTGAAAATATGAACAGAAAAGGGATTTTCATCATTTTGTACTTTCCTAAATATATCGCAGGATTCGCGGCACTTTCAACACGCGGCTCATCCATATTAACTATTGTTAAGCCCCATACACTTGGTCAGACTGTTTTAATAAACAAACATAAAAATGATCGTTTTCCGATCGTTCTCAGAAAATTTGTTCGTTTTTAAACTGCATCAGAAAACCATTTTTGGGTTCAAAAGTCTGGCCAACTGATCTCCCTTCAGATGAAAATCCACAGAAAAGTTTATTTGGCTTTACTGTACTACTCTCACTGTACTAGTGTACTCAGCACAAAAGAGAAGCTGCTTCACTCACTAACTCACTGGCCATTCAAAAAAACGATAATTACATCTATAACAAAAGATTTGCCTTTGAATACGTTTTCTTTTGTTATTTTCGTATGTTGATATGACACCTATAACAAAAGATTTGCATTCAGTATTTTGAATACAAAATACAAACAGAAAAAAGTAATTCAATACAATATACATAATGAAATTCTTTTGTTATAGATGTCATTGAACAATGAACATACGACTGAAAACAAACAGAAAACGGATTCAACAAAATACAGAATGCAAATCTTTTGTTATAGATTTCATTTTCGTTCTTTTGCCGTTTTTGTTTTGTCGTTTATTTCAGTTGGATCGTTCGTTCGTATTTGCGGTCGTTCGTTATGCGGCTCATCCGTAATCCCGTCGTTTTCGTATTTTGGTGCTTTAATGTTTTCGTATGTACACCTTATCCCGCGGGTACGAAAATTAACATTTTCGCACGAAAATAACATTCGTACGAACGGGAATGCACATATCTAGTAGAAGCTTTCAGTTTACAGTAACTGAAAAACCCTACTTGAAGTTAACTTCTCAATTGTGGCAGCAATCCTCTTCTGGGGTCCCTCGGCGGTGCTCCTGGCTCCTCCTCTTCTCGAGTGCCCCTTGGAGAGCCACTTTCCCTCTGGGCACTCGTGCGGGCTCGCTCCCATGTCCTGCTGCTGCGTCTATTGTCACAGATAGCAGGACTCAGTGCCGCCCCCTGGCTCCTGCATCATTGAATTTGATTGACAGGAGCAACAGCCAATGGCTGCACCGCTATCTATCTATCCAATCAGGACCAGAGACACTGGCTGGAGCTGGTGTGCTCATCCCCGTTGCTGGAAAGACCGGATTCAGTAAGTAAAGGGGGGCTCTGGGGGGCTTTTGCAGTGCATAAGGTTTTTCACCTTAATGCAGAGAATGCATTAACCACTCAAGGACTGCCTCCTAAGGACTGAGTACCGCGATCGGTCCCCGGAGCTACAGAACCCATTCTTCACTGTGACGGCGTCATCGATCGTGTGATCCCTGTTATAGGCATAAACAATTGATGATGTCACACCTACAGCCACACCCCCCTACAGTTGTAAACACACATTAGGTCACACATAACCCCTTCAGCGCCCCCTTGTGGTTAACTCCCAAACTGCAATTGTCATTTTCACAATAAACAATGCATTTTAAATGCATTTTTTTGCTGTGAAAATGACAATGGTCCCAAAAATGTGTCAAAATTGTCCGAAGTGTCCGCCATAATGTCGCAGTCATGAAAAAAAATCGCTGATCGCCGCCATTAGTAGTAAAAAAAAAAATTAATAAAAATGCAATAAAACTATCCCCTATTTTGTAAACGCTATAAATTTTGCGCAAACCAACCGATAAACGCTTATTGCGATTTTTTTTTTTACCAAAAATAGGTAGAAGATTACGTATCGGCCTAAACTGAGGAAAAATTATATATTTTTATATATTTTTGGGGGATATTTATTATAGCAAAAAGTAAAAAATATTGCATTTTTTTTTAAATTGTCGCTCTGTTTTTGTTTATAGCGCAAAAAACATGACGTTGCACGACCGCGCAATTGTCTGTTAAAGCGACGCAGTGCCGAATCGCAAAACCTGGATGGGTCCTTTAGCTGCCTAAAGGTCCAGGTCTTAAGTGGTTAAGGTGAAAAACCACAAGGGTTTACAACCCCCTTTAGGTTTAACATTTTAAATGGAACTGAACTCAAAAAGTTAGGGCTTGCTACATTATAAGGAGCATCTAGGAATATTTACTGAGACTATGCAGTCCTCTGAAACTTCTACCTTTTAGTCTGGAATTATTCCTGTAACATACCAGTGCTCTTCCTGGTCAAAGTACTCCTGTGTATACAGCCTTATAGCTCTATATATGCAATGTGATATCTACGACACTGCAGCCTCTGACTGCTAGTCTCAGAAGATCTGGAATGATTTAGCAACATCACTACAGTGGAGTTCACTGTTCTCGTAGGAGGTTTATACCAGTGATGTGAACTGGGGAAGGGGATAAAGACACCTACTATAAGAGTCTTTGCCTGGAGAGGATGACAGTGTGAAGGATCCTGATCCTCGCCTCTTTGGCTCCTACTAGGAAAGAAAGTCCTCTGCCTACCAGGTCTGCTGTCTGGGGAGGACAGAGTTCCAGGGCCTTCGTCTAAAGATTGAAAGTTGGCTTATTCTTGGGCCGGGAAATACAGAGAAGTGGCTACTAAGGGTACACAATTTCAGAAGAGTACTGTTGTGTCTATTGCCAGTCTCATCTTAAAGGTTAATGCTTAAAGATTGCTGCTCTTGGCTTAAAGGACTACTGCTAGGATGTAAGAGGGACTGAAGTTATTTCAAGGTAGCTGTTCATCTGACCTACCCAGTTCTAAATTAGCTTGTGGGAAAGGCAAGATAATAAAAAATACTACTAAGCAAATGGATCTTTGCCACTGTTTCAGTATTCTGTACCCTTAACGCTCTCTCCCCATGGACACTAAGCTATTACACTTTACAAAAGAAGATTAGTGTCTGTCATTTTGTCACTGCTGGTAAGTCAGTGAGTGTTTGGGGCACCTGTAGGCTTGATCACCAGTAGAAAGACTCTAAGGCCTCATACACACGATCGGACATATCCGATGAAAACGGTCCGCGGACCATTTCCATCGGATATGTCCGATTGGGAGTTTGATCCGATGGCGTGTACACACCATCGGATCAAATTCCCCGCCGCCGACGGCGCGGTGGGTGACGTGGCGGTGACGCGGCGGTGACGTTGACGCCGCCACGTCACCGCCACGTCACCGCACCAGGAAGTTAAACACTTCCGCGCATGCGCCAAATCCATTCGGCGGCGGCGCGGCGGCGGTGGAGGGCGACATGTCTGCTGGTAAGTGTACTAACCAGCAGACATGTCGGGCGGACAGATTCCCACCGGATAGATTTCAAAGCATGCTTTGAAATCTGTCGGGTGGAGAAATCTGTCCGCTAGCCCATACACACGAGCGGAGATGTCTGCTGAAATGGTCCATCGGACCGTTTTCAGCGGACATATCCCCTCGTGTGTACGAGGCCTAAGGGCCTGTGACACCCAGCAGATCCTACATTATAGCTATAATTTATGGGCAGACTGAAGAACAGTTAGAACTACTGATTATGGTTATTACTGCCTTTGTTTTTCCGGGGGGATTTTACCTCACTTCCTGCTCCAGCATCCAGAAAGGAAGTGCATGAATAAAAAATAAAAACGTTGTGTATGCAAAGGTACTTGAATAGAGAACAAATTACCTTTTGTCAAGTTTTTACTGTTGTGTGTGCCTTAGCTAAGAGTTTTCCTTTTTTTTTTCACCAAGAAAAAACAAGCGAGGAAAAATGAAATTGTTACCAAAATAAGAGAAGAGGGAAAACCCTCCACCAGAGATATTGGTTCTTATGACAACTCTCCTAGGTGGGCTTTTGTTCAGTTGGAGAAAGTTTTTGTTTTCATTTATTTCTGTTTCAATAGTTTTTATTAATCTTTTAAGTAGAGAGTTTAAGTGCCAACCGATAGAGCAGCGAACAATCCTCGCGTGCTCTGCAAGTATTAAGGCTCCATTCACATCTAGGCGTTTTTACGCCCGACGCCGTTTACGCCAGAGGGGAAATTTAACATTCCCCTCTATGGAGATGGTTAACATCTCCACGCCGAACACCGAAACGCCGGACGCCTGAAGCTCAAAACAAGTCCCGGACCCTTTTTTTCCGGCGGCTTCGGCGTTCAGCATAGGAGATAGTGGACCTCTCCAAAAAGGGGGTTAAAAACGAGCCGTTTTGTAGCCGCAAATCGCGGTACAAAACGCCTCACATTTGTCGCCGCAATTCGCGGGTCAGGACGTGCGATGTAGGTGTGAATGCAGCCTAAGTCGTAAAGAAGAAAACAAAAATAAAGAAAAAATAAATTAAACAAAACATATTAAAGGAAGAATAACAAAATTATACTGGTTAACAAAAGAACAAGCTTGTTTCTATTTCTTGTTGTGTTTAGGACTGGAAATAAAAAGCCATCTCTGAAGTGGAACACAGACAGCAAAAAATAGTAGAAGATCCAACCTCTCCTAAGTTTGGACTTTACATACACCCTAAGCACCTGCTTACTACTTACATCTGTGCCAATGACCAATCTTTGTGGCCCATTTTTGTCAGCTAAGTGACATTTCATTTTTATCCTGGGTTATAAGAAATACTGCATTTGAATCAAAAAAGTTTGGACTTTGGCAAATATATTGATAGTATGTTCCAGGGAGGTTCAACTCTTCATCAAAATTCATGGAAATGTTATTAAATAAAATGTAAATATATATTTTTCTTTGCACTGGGATCAATACAAGCACAATCTTAATGAATAGAACATGAGTTGTTTCCTCAGTTTTTACTGTAGTTCTAAATGGATGTAACATAATACGCTATAATGAAAACAATAGTTTGCCGGCGTTATGTCCCAAGTTTCATTCTAATATCCAAACAACACAGATGTTTGCAACAAATTATTCGGCTGACTGGCTGTAAAAATGCGGCATGCTAATCATAACTTGCTCTTGTATTTTTAAACAGCAATGCCTGTTATAAAAAGAGTTTTCTATTGTACATATTTTTGGTTCTATTCTCTTCTTAACTTCTTAACATTTGTTATATTGCTTTTTTTTAAAAAAGGTTTAGGCATTATGCTATGGCTCACCCTTAATGAGCTGTCATCCCTAGCTCATACACTAAGCTCATATTTTCTGTTGGTAGCTTGAGCCATATATGCCATACAGTATATGTCAAGGATCAGGCCTGCTTAGATGGCTACCTATCCAAGGTTTCCACGAGTCAAGATAGCTGCAAGGTACCAAGCATTACTGTTTTTTTCTTACATACCAGTAATTTTTTAAAAAGCTTGCAAGGAATTAGTTTTTAGCTTTACAACATTTTTTTTTGCTGCAACAGGGCATATCACACACGTTAATTCTCTCTGGTGAAGGTTGTAAGGCTACAGATAGCAAAAGACATTCAAGCTATGTCATTTATTTTTTAGTGCATTGTAGCTTCTTATAGCTATCAAAAAAAACAACAACAGCCATAGTAGTTTTCACTTCTGTATTTTTCAAAATAACATGCTAAATATAAGTGGGCTGTGTGATCTTCTAGGTTCTTAGATAATTTCTAAATACCAGGAGTATCAGTGCATATATTATATTTCAGCCCTGGCAGACAGAATTAACTTTTCACTAGCGTAGCTGAGCAATGTAACTTAACCTTTCATCTTCATCACGTGTTTGGACACTGAAGGATCAAAATCAGGCTAATGAGCTCGACTTTCTGCTCTCTGCATTTTATCATGTTCCTTGTCAATACATTATCCTGAAGCACACCTGGAATTTGGTGCTATTCTTCCTTCTGTCAGACTTATGATGGCTATAAACAATGCACTAAAACTAAAGATCAAAGTTCATTTCAACAAAACAATCAAACTGGATAGCAGTCAAGAGACAAAAATTTTTATTGTACATGATCGTTAGATGGTGCTTTTGTCACACCCTAGTAAATAACACTAAACAAATTCCTTGGGAATGAAAAACACCATTGATCCACCCTGTACAATATTTTTAGTTTTCCATGACAACTGTGCAATGTTTCAATCGAAATCATCACTGTCTGTCACACATCACTCAGCCATACCAATTTTGTTTTGCTCTATCAATGTCCAGTTTGATAATTTTGTCGAATTGGACATTGACTGTTCAACTTTATAGCACCATGTATAGCCACTGCTGGTTTTATAGCGCAATAGAAGAGGTTGATACCAAGTCAAATACTTACACTAATTTAATTCAGGCTGGGATCACACTGCCATATGGAACGGCTCCCAGAAGGGGTTCAGTGCATCCCTGTTCACCGTTTCAGGTCCGATTTGAGTCCGAATTTCAGACCTGAAATGGGCCAGAAGACACACAGGACCCCTATGCAATTTGCTCCGCAGCTGTCTCAGGGGAGATGCGAATAGGATGTGGGGAAAATCACATCCAATTCACAATAGTGTGGACCCGGCCTGTAAAACCACCATTAAAACTTATAGTTTTAAACATGTTAATGTAATTTCAAAAGTAATTTTCAATCTTTTTAAATCTGCTGCTTTTATTTGAAAAATACCAGGTAATCGTACCATAAAGGTCCTTGTTTAGCGAATAGTATAGGGAAACTAGTATAGGGCAATAATGCTCTGTACTTTCTCCCAGCTGCTCTTTTGTATCGTTATGCTATCATAGGTGCTAGTGAGGGGGATTACAATTACCCTGTGCTCACAAACATTGCCCTGCCATGAACTACAGTTCTCACCATAGCACCATAGTTACATAGTTAGTCAGGTTGAAAAAGGATATGCCACGTACACACGATCGGAAATTCCGGTGGATTTTTTTCCGACGTAATTTTGCCTCAAACTTGTGTTACATACACTTGGTCACACAAAATTCCATCCGTCAAGAACACGGTGATGTACAACACTACAACGAGCCGAGAAAAATTTAAGAAAAAAATAAGAAAAATTCCGAACATGCGTGGTCTTTAGCATGTCGAAATAGCATACAGATGATAATTTCTGACAATAACTTTTCCCGTTGGAAAATTTTAGAACCAGTTCTCAAATTTTTGCTGTCGGAAATTTCGACAGAAAAAGTCAGATTTCCAACCAAAAGCTCACATCAGAATGTTTTCTTGTCGGAAATTCCGATTGTGTGTATGCGTCAATAAAGTCCATCTAGTTCAACCAATAAAAGGGACAAAAATAAATAAATTTTACAATCCTGTACCCACAGTTAATCCAGAGGAAGGCAAGAAAACAGCAGAGCATGATCCATTTTTCTCCAGCGGGTGAAAAATTCCTTCCTGATCCCCCAAGAGGCAATCGAATATTTCCCTGATCAACTGTACCTATTAATAGTATTAAGTTATATTATGTACATTTAGGAATGAATACAGGCTTTTTTTTAAAGCATTCTACTGAGCTGGCCAGAACCACCTCTGTAAGGAGTCTATTCCACATTCCACATCCAGAAATTCCTATTGTCTGTGTGGAACTCTGACGGAGAAAAAACCCACGCATGCTCAAAATCAAGTCGACGCATGCTTGAAAGCATTAAACTTAATTTTTCACGGCTCGTCGTTGTCTTTTACATCACCGTGTGTTGAACGGTCGGAATTAGGTCTGACAGTGTGTATGCAAGACAGCTTGAATGGAATTCCGACAAAAAATTCCATCAGATTTTATCCCATCGGAAATTCTGATTGTGTGTACAAGGCATAACTGTGAAGAAGCTTTTCCGTATTTGGTTCTTAAATCAATTTTCCTCTAGACGTAAAGAGTGTCCCCTTGTCCTCTGTGATGACCTTAAAGTGAATAACTCAACACCAAGTTCACTATACATACCCTTTATGTATTTGTACATGTTGATCATATCGCCCCCTTAATCTCCTCTTCTCAGGAGGGAATAAATTCAGTTCCTCCTCTAGTCTTTCCTTATAGATGAGCTCCACCATGCATCTTATCAGTTTGGTTGCCCCTCTCTGCACTTTCTCCAGTTCAACGATACATTTTTTGAGAATCAGTTCCAAAACCGAACTGCATATTCCAGATGAGGTCTTACTAATGATTTGTACAGGGACAAAATTATATCTCTCTTTGCAGTCCATGCAGGGGTCAAGTCCTGGGGAAAAAAGTGTGGGAACTCCCACCCAACCCCCACCAAAAATAAAATCATACGCTCATATGCATAATTACTAAACCACATGTTTTTTTCCCCCGATCCACCGTACCTTAGTAAGTTCTTTCTAAATCCCGCAATAACTCGCGGCAGACCTCCGCAATGTCTCCTGGGAAGAATGACAAAAGCTCCCAGGAGACATTGCGGCATCGAAGAAGTGAGAATACCCGCACACTACCCGATGAATCCATATACAGGAAGCGGCCAGTAACAAAAGATTACTAAGGTTCGCCTGGCCCTGACAGTGACTCGAGCTGGGCATCGCCTTTTAGTGAAGGATTGGCTCGGGTGGCTCGGCTGCTCTAGTCCTGCAAAGGGAACTGAGTTCCTGCTGTGAAAAAAGTGCAGGAACTCCATTCCCACGCGTTCCTGCAGGACTTGAGCCCTGAGTCCATCCCTCTCTTAATACAAAGGATTTTGCTCACTACTTGACATTGCATGACATAATTAGGCTTATGATCTACCAGAACCCCAAGATCCTTCACCAGTTCTAGTTCCCCTAGTATGTATGATGCATGCTAAACTTATGGTCTACCTCAGGGATCCTCAAACTACGGCCCTCCAGCTGTTGCGGAACTACACTTCCCATGAGGCATTGTAAAACTCTGACATTCACAGACATGACTAGGCATGATGGGAATTGTAGTTCCTGAACACCTGGAGGGCCATAGTTTGAAGACCCATGGTCTACCTGAACAAAATGTCATGTACAAAAACTGGAGTGAGAGACTATAGACACAAAGTAACTGAAATAGGCTGAAGGTGATCAGTAGCACTTAGATGAAAAAAAAAAAACCTGTAAAACCATAATATATATAAGTAATTGTGTATACAACACAGTTCCTTAGCAAACTAAATAGCAACTGTTTTATATCTGCTTTCATGATTGCACAACTGAATTCATTGCTGTTGTTTTAATTACTTCTTTAATAAAGGTGCCAGTGTTAATGTGGCATTGGCAAGCACAGACTCTTGCCATATGTAGGGTAACAGCCTTTTATTGCAATACACTCTTCCATTCTTTTGCTGTCCTCTGTTTAATAACCTTGTCATCCATGGTTTAGCAATGCATTTGTTCTGAGCACTGGGAGTCTGCTGCATGTAGTTTTGTTTCTGCTTTGATCAGAAGTATTATTTTATCATAACTCAATACTTTGACAAAGTCTCTGAATGCATCCTTCTCTGGGCTTACTCCAGTAATGGGTATTTAAAATGTAGGTTGGTAACAACAGGCTTCTTTTTTTACCTGCACATTTGCTTTCAAAACCTTTAAATGCTTATTTCATTGAGTGTCAGTTTGACATTTTTATGCAGCTAACAGTGTGTAGCTTTTTCCTAGATTTCAACATTTTGAGTGTGTAGTTTTAGATCTTGGCCATTGGGTTATCTAAGGATAGAAATAAACTGCATTTTTTTTTAATATATTCACATTCATGCTGTAGATGTTTGTCATTCTACCACTAGATGGCAATAAAGCATGTATTAGCTCCCAGACATTATTTTTATCGTAGCTGTAAGCAGTTATGAATTGCAGCCTTAAATGGTTATTTTGTACTTATACTTTATTTAAAAAGTAAAAACAAATCACAGAATTACTAAAACAAATTTCGAACATCTGTGGCTAATTATCAGATAAGGTCTTCTAAGTGTTTAGTTGAACACTATTTAGAAAAATACTAAAGTGGTCTTAGTTGTCCTCCAGTGTTTTACAAGTGGCCCTAGCAAGACAGATTTTCTTGCCGTTTTAGCTCCCCAATCAGCATTGATTATGTTTAATCCTCCTGCTGCTTGCATTAGTAAACAGATAGGAAGGTATATTATATCTACTTGTTTTAAACTTTTTTTTTTCACTCTTTTTCATTTACTACCAGGAGTCTTCAGAATGGAAGGATAGGAGGAGGACTTACTCAGTTAAGCACATTCTCTTGCCTGCATGCTTTAGCTAACGGCAGATAGATTGCAGGAAGTACTGTAAATGCTACGTCAATCATTTGCTCTTAGGGTCCTTTCACACCAGCGGACCGTATGTCCGCTTGTTCATCCATCCGTGTACGGATGGAAAAGGGACATACATTGGTCCCTATGAGATCGCGGGTGTCAGCGGATGAACATCCTCTGACACTTCCGCAATCCTCTGATTCTGCAGACAGAGAAAAACCCTATTTTTCCATCCGTCTGTGGATCGGATCCATGTTCATCCGATCCCCCATAGAGCAGAGAAAAGACAGGGCGGTCCCTGCACAGTGTGCGGGGAGCACCCTGTCATCCACCGGCTCAGCGGGGATCAACGAAGCGATCCCCGATGAGCAAGTGAATGTTCACGGGGCGGATCATCACTGATCCGTCCTGTGTGAAAGAGCCCTTACTCAAGTGATTTCTCAACAAAATATAGCATGGAGACATGGATGGATGAGGGATTTTGTTTTGAATATTAAAAGTGAATTAAATAGTGTTTTTAGTTTGTGGTGCTCAGATGCAGTGAAGATCCGCTTTTTAGTTTTTAAGTTTTAGGCTAATGCCGCGTACACACGATCACTTTTTGTGATGTAAAAAACTTCGTTTTATCTCAGAAACAAAACTACGTTTTTCAAACTTCATTTTAAAAAACGATATTGCATACACACCATCTTTTTTTTGAAAATGCTCATGCAAAGTGCGATTACGTAAGACACTTTCGACGGCACTCTGTTCCATTGAAGCTCCCGTCTCATAACTTGCTTCTGAGCATGCGCGGGTTTAAAAACGTCGTTTTGCCCACACACCATCATTTTTTGTTAAACAAAAGACGACATTCTGAAAAACGACATAAAAAATTCAAGCATGTTCGAATTTTTTTTTGGTCGTTTTTTTTAAGACATAAAACGACCTTTTGCCCACACACGATCATTTTAAATGACGTTTTTTAAAACGTCGTTTTATTTCATCCCAAAAACGACCGTGTGTACGCGGCATTAGTTTCAGTGGCGTCCCTAGGGGGTACCGCCAACACTGGATACCACCATTCAAAGGGATGTTGATTAAATACAATCAAAAGAAAGCTCTAATTGTGTGAAGAATTTTGTTTAGGTACAGTGTTGCATGACCGTGCAATCGTCATTCAAATTGCGACAGCGCTGAAAGCTAAAAATTGGCCTGGGCGGGAAGGGGGTAAAAGTGCCCAGTGCGATTGGTTAATACGAATACCAACTGTCTGTTTTAAAACCGAACTGCTTTGTTCATGTGGCTTAAACATGATTTCTAAATATCTCCTAAAAAAAATTAAATAAATTATTGTAATGAATCAAGGTATGGAGGACCCCCTGGATGGGTCACAGCACAGTGAAGTATGTACGAACAGACAGCAGGATCTTTGTAGAAACAAAACAGTGGTTTATTTCCAAGTCTGTGGTTACAAGTGCAGGTATCAAAAGCGGCAAAAAAAACAAAAAAAACAGAAAGTAAACCCTTGCCACTTTGGGCGTCTAACTGCAAAACACAGGAACCTGTCTACCTGGTCTGGAACAGCTTACCGCTACCCAAAAACCTATCTGACACAGTCTTTTAAGCCTCGTACACACGATCGCATTATCCAACGAGAATTGTGTGAAGATAGGCTGTTGTCAGAAAATCTGTTTGTACAGTATGCTCCATCGAACAATTGTCAGATTTTCCGCCAACAAATATGGAATAGCATGCTTTAAAATTGTCCGCCAACAATTGTCTGTTGTCAAATTTTACGATCGTGTGTACAAAAGTCAGTCGGACAAAACATGCATGCTCAGAAGCAGTGCTCACCATAACACAACATTAGCAGAAGTTGCCCAAAGGGTGGTGCTAAACAGCTGAAAACACACATAGTTTTGTGTATGTTGGCTGACAATTCTTTGCTGTTTGTATGCAAGACAAGTTCCTGCCCAACACGCTTAGGACAAAAGCCCTATGCTTTGTCCACAGAAAATCTGATCGTGTGTATGAGGCTTTATTTATACAGAATTAATCCCACCACTCAGAAGAAGCTGCTCCCCAGTCCTACGCAGGAATCTGGTTCCAGGGTGGAGCCCCTTGTTGAAGCAACCTGGAAGTTTTATAGAGCCCTGATTGCTTCATCTGTTATGCCCCGTACACATGATCAGGCTTTAGCCCGGCCAAACTCACATAGGAAATTCCAAAGGAATTCCCTCGGAGTAAAAGAGAACGTGTTCTCTATCTAAACTCAGATGGAATTCCTCAGAAAAAAAGTCAGATGGGGCATACACACGGTCGGAATTTCCGCAGGAAAAAGTCCGTCTGACTTTTCCATCTGAAATTCCGATCGTGTGTACAGGGCTTTACGCCTGAGCTTGTTAACCCTCATTAAGCCCAAACAGGCTCACTACCCATCAGGAACCCAAAAGCAATCAGTGTACAGCATAAACCTGGGCCAAATATATCTTGGACACAACCCATAGATTTTCCTGGCTTCCCGTCACAGTATGTATTGAAGTTTTATTTATTTGACTACTGCTAATGCTTTGCTGCAAAGATCGGACAGGTGTGGAAAATGATCTCAATTTCTGTGACTGAAAAAAATAATGCTCTCCTCTATTTGTCTAGCACCCTGCGTACCCAATGAGTCAACGTGTATTACAGATGATGTCATGGTGACACTTTACTCCTGGAAAATCGCTTTTTATGAACGATCTATTTTATATTTATGTTTTATTCCTAGCCCTGCTAGCTCCATTAATCAAAGTCTGTGTCTTGCTGTGCCAGTAAGAATGCGCTATTCTGCTTTCTTTTTAAATATTTATTTTTTAGAAATTTGTACTAATACAAACAATAAAAAAAAGAACAAATGCTCTGTGTATTGTCATTTGTTCATTGAAGTAAACAAAATAGACAAGTTTAAACCTTTTTTTTTTTTTTCTTTTTTTTTTCCTGTCTTGTCCCATTAATGAGATATCCCTTCACTTCTTGTCCCGAGAAAAAACAATGAGCAATGGTCACCAGGACAAATAGGGAGGGTGAATTTCCTCTGTAGGGATGGAGAGAGCAATAAATAAAGATCCACTGTATTGGCTGGCCTGCCTGGCACTCGGGTCTAAAACTTTTGCTGATGGAATCAGTGACACATATAAAATGTCAGTGTGTAATTCAAATGGTTAGTTTACGTCTACCAAAAAATGCCTTTGCAGGTAAGTGGTGCCTGTAGATAAAAAGGAAACTTTTTATAGCTTTAACCACAAGTTAAATAATTTAATTTTTTAAAGGGGTAGTCAATTTATGTACCTCTTGAAGCCAGCCCAGAAAAACCCTCTAAGATGGCATCATCTTGTCCTGCTTGCTGATACAATGTTGCTGAGAATAGGAATGTACAGATACGAATCCTTAATGTCCACTGATGCCCAAAAATCCCCCAGATGAAGGGTGGCAATCATGGACTGAGCAGATTCCATATTGAACTTCTGCACTTCTTAACTGTAAAATGTTGGGAGTAAATCCCCTGGAATGTTTCCCTTTCTGGGCAAGGGTAATAACCCCTTGACAATAAAGCTGCTGTATAAGGCCTTGTACACACGATCAGACATGTCTGATGAGACTTGTCTGACGGACCGTTTTCATCAGACAACTCTGATGGTCTGATGTGCGTACACACCATCGGACTAAAATCCGATCAGACCAGAACGCAGTGATGTAGAACACAACGACGTGATTAAAAAACGAAGTTCAATGCTACCAAGCATGCGTCTACTTAATTCTGAGCATGCGCAGGTTTTTGGTCCGATGCTTTTGTGGACTAACCATTGAACCTGTCCGACAGGTTTCCATCGGACAGATTTTAAAGCAAGTTTTAAAACTTTTTCCGACGGACAACAGTCCGATAGGCTGTACACACGATCGAACATGTCCGATGAAACTGGTCTGCAGACCAGTTTCATTGGACATGTTCGATCGTGTGTACGCGGCCTGACAGTCAAAAGGTCTGCCTTGCTATGAGGAGAAGGGGAGAAGAGGGACCATTGGAGGCCATGAAGCGTGGAAGAGACAAGGCACGAAGCTCTACCTTGTAGTCTGTAGACACAATGGCCCAGATTCATAGAGAATTAGATTCTCGTAGCGTATCAGAAATACACTACGCCGCCGTTTTTTTACCTGGCTCTAGGTGGAATCCAGGTAGATTTTGTCCAGTAAACGACGGCGGCGTAGTGTATTTCTCCGTCGCAATCCATCTACGCGAGTAGGGGGCGTGAAGGATTTAAAATAGGCGCGTTCCCGCGGCGATCGAACTGCGCATGCTCCGTTCGCAAATTTCCCGCCGTGCATTGCGCGAAATCACGTCGTTACGTCATTCGTTGTTTGAGTAGCGTCGTTTACGGACATTTCTATTCCCGAACGAGTTACGTAAAAAAAAAAAAAAAAAAAAAAATTTAATTTGACGCGGGGACGGCGGCCATACTTAACATGGGCTATGCACCATTAGACCAGCAAAAAGCTGGTCTAACAGTACGTAAAAAAAAACAGACGTAAGCGATTGCGAAGACCGCTCGTATCTTCGTGGATCGCCGTAAAAATACATTTGCATATCCCGACGCATCAAAACGACGCAAACTCTTCCCAGCGGCCGCAAAAATATCGCAGCGTAGATCCGAAGGCTTACGAAGACGTAAGCCTCTCGGATCGAAGCCCGAAAGCCGCCGTATCATGGTTTGAGGATTCAAACTAGTAATACGGCGCGCGAAATTTGAAATTACTCCTGTCTAACACCAGTTAAAACAGGCGTAATTGCTTTATGAATCTGGGCCAATAGGTATGGTTTACTAAAAGCAAATAGATTTTTCACTTTGGAGGGGAATTTGTCCTTTGTATGGGCCTTTTCCCAGAGCTTATCCAATCATCTACAAGCAAAAATGCAGCTTTTTTTATTCTCCTTGCACATAATTGGGTATTCTTTGCAGTGTGAAATTTCACTACATTCACTTAGCTCTGGGAAAAATTCCTTTGCAAAGTGTAATTTTTCCTTGCAAATTTAACAGTCTATTTGCCTTTAGTACACTAACCCCTGATGTAAAAGGTTAGTGGTCGAAAGTCCAAATTGAGATACAACACCTCATCCTTTAATAGAATGTAAAAAAAAAGGAAATTGAGGGGTGTGGGATTATTACGGTGCCAAGATAGAGACCAAACAAAGCAGATATATAGATATAGAAAAATGTAATAGGTTACATATGATAAAAAACAGTTTTAGTTCAAAACAATAGAGCAGTGTACAATTATTGTGGGAGTAATGTTTAAAGATACATGTCAGCGATCAAGTCTTCCCTACTAGTTTCACCAATCCTTTGGCTTCATCGGGGGTTTTATGACGTGACTTTTACCGTAAAAATGCTCTAAAAAGACAGAAAATTGCTGTTTATCAATACATTCATCACTGACAAAAATTTAACAATTGCAAGTATATATAAAATTTGGCTAGAAAATGTGGCGGAAAAAATAATTACTGCCTGATTGCCCAAAAACAGACCACAAAAATCCCACATATGCCTCCATGAAATCCCATATAGTGCAGAGGAGCACTCCATGCCCTGGAAGGTAAGGAGAATAGTAAACCTACCCAGAACTGCCCAATGAACCAAATGAGGAGACTGCAAGTTGCCTGAGATCAGATCCACATCAGGAGGCCCTTAAAGGGCAGCTATCTAGTAACAGAAAATTCAAATATCGAAAAAACATCATAAGTATTATTTTACTTTTATTTCATAATGATAGAATAGTATACCTAGCAAACCCTAATAGCAAGATAATTTAGTGAGGGCATACTGTACCTGAGGGACTTGCAGCTGGTTAAAATAATATAGGAAAAATATAAATATAACAGGAATGCTGAGCGTGCTGATGGTATAGATGTATCTGTATAAAAATTAAATGAGAGGAAGAAAATTTACTAAAATAAAAATAAAATGATTGGAGAAAAAGAATGGGGTAAGGTTAGAAATAGCCCTGACTTACACTGATCAAGGAATATGATCAAATAAAGGAAGCATGCCTCTGAAGAAGTTTAAGGCTGATAATCACTTCATTCTGGGAGAATAAAATAAAAAGGATGGGTAAATTGAATACACAGAGAATGGAGGGGGGGGGGGGGTTCGCAAATAGAGAAGTGATTGCCAAAGCTTACCAACAACAGCAAGGAGTAACAAGACAGCCTCCATGCAAAGTGACACAGTGTCACTTTGCATGGACACTGTCTTGCTACTCTTTGCTGTTGTTGTTGGTCATGATGTAGCTAGTCAAATGTACAGTAGTCATATTTTGTTTTCTGGTACAGTTCTCTATTTTTAATCTTTTATCATGTGATTTGTAATAAAGTTTAGATTTTGTAGATTTTTTTTAATACTTTGATATGTTTAATAATTTTGATGTGGGGCAATTATTTTTGTACTTTTTTTTCAAATGTTAATAACTAGCACTGTCCCACTGCGGTTGTCATGCATTTGCAAAGTGAATAAATGTAGGGACAGGTTCCCTGCTGGCTAGGGACAGTATACTTAGTAATAGGGAGAGGTTCTGGTCAAGTTTGGCTCAGCTACGTGAGAATTCTAGAGAGTTAGAAGTACCTGCCTACCTGGTTATGAAAGGTGCCTACACTGCTGTGCAGCCACCCCCTTCATCAGATGCTCTTTGGATAACACGGTATACCAAAGTGCCCTCTCAAGTACAAATTTTGTGTTAAAGAACAGCCATCATTGTTAAACACTGTTCTACCTGGGTTGTCTGTAATATTGAGGCCCTGTAGCCATAGTGTTTGGAACTAATAATAATAATTGTGCCATCCTTTACTTTATCTTATCTTTGCTTTTACACTGCAATAAGGAGTTGTTAGATGATTAGACAGTGCTGTTTAATATAATTTACCAACTGACTGCTAAGTACTTAACTAATAGTACTTTTTTAATTAATGCCATTCTATCTATTAAGCACAGCAGAAGATAGCCCATGTAATGCTTTAAAAATAACCCCACATGTATATCAAAGCACACTCATGCTTCTTACTAAATTGGCAAAGGTCAAAATACATTAATCTTACCTCCTTAGGGAACTCTTCATCAGTTCCTTTAATTTTTAAATATAGAAAGATTTAACTGGTCAGTTCATGAGATTTAAGATATTTTTTTTTTTCAAAGTGATCTACAATTTGCTTATATTCTCTTGTGTATTTTTGGTTATCTCACAGACGCCCTAATAATTATGCAAAATGTGATGGGAGCACACCTTTGTAATTAGCAGAAAATAATTAACAACTTTCATTGAAGTGTTTGGGAGCGGGAATAAGATTGTATTCTATGACTCTGTCGATAGCTAATGAAGTTGTTAGTGGAAAAGAAAATGTTATTTATGATCTTGGCACTCCAGTACATGTTCTTAATTATTCTTTTGCTTATCTAAAGCACGTTCTCCTTCTACAACCGACTCTTTTAAATTAGGGCAATGCTGGTAAGGTCCTAGCTGTCATAATTCTCAATGATAATTCCTAAAGTTCATGTTGTTTTTATTGACCTAAATAATTCCTTTTAAATAACGTTAATTTATTGCAGCCACTAAAATCTGATTACTGTAGAAGTGTTGACTTTAAAGAACATACATTTCCCTATACATCTTTCCTTTTATACCACGACCCTCTAACCTTTTAACCTCTTTCATTTACTAAGAATAATTATGTGTAAGGAATCCAAGCAATAAAGGCACTTCTAATGGCATAGTTTAATTTATATTTGTAACCTGTTTCCCTAAGCAGGCTGAATTTTTTTTACAAGGACAATGTAGTGTATAATTATGTGTGCAAATTGTTAGATATTATTTTAGTGTTTACCTTAAAGTGACCCCATCGCCATGCCCACTTAGGTCAAAGTAGATCTGTTTTAAGACTACATTTTATAATTAAAGGGGTGTTCCAGCCAAAATTGTGTTTATTAAAAGTGAGCAGCTACAAAAAGTGTAGCTGCTGGCTTTTAATAAACACTCACTTACCTGGTCCTGCGTTCCAGCGACGCGCCGACCGGGGGCTCCGCTCCTCTCCCCCCCTCCCCAGCCGGCGTCTCCATCTCGACTGTGGGCACCCAGCCGTGACAGCCTTCGGCTTCACGGGCCGGGCACCCACTGCGCGAGCCGTACTGCGATGCGCGAGCCGTACTGCGCATGCGCGCGCGGCGCGGCTCGCCGCTGATTGGAGAGGCGATCGCATGGGACCTGTCAGTGTCCCATGTGATCGCCTACAGGGAGGGGCTGGTGTAGGCGATTAAGGTTTAATCGCCTAACCAGCCCCTCGGCGGAAGCAGGAAGTGGGACAGGAAGTCCCACTCCTACTGAAGCCCCGACTCCCCCCCCCAAAAAAATTACATGCCAAATGTGGCATGTATGGGGGGTGAGGAGTGGAACAAGAGGAAGTTCCAAATTTGGGTGGAACTCCTCTTTAACCACTTGCCCACCGCAAAAATGTATATATACATTGCAGCTTGCAAATGTTAAAGCTTTAGCCCCAATGTTTTTTTTTCAGCCAGTAGCCTTTTTTTTTCCTGAAATCGTTGTCATTAGCCGCTGGATCACTTTCCACTCACTGGTGTTTCTCGGCTTACAGATTTGTTTTATCAATACATTTTATTCGTTTTTAACAGTATACAAAATGGTAAAATTGCATTCCATGTTTAAAACATATACATTTTGTGTTAATAAATTGGGTTTTAGAGATAGGAGTCAAATAGCTACCATATTATTGACATAGAACACATGTGATATTTGTAGAACCGTAGGTGCTATCACCTCCCCCAGTCACCCCATTGGGAACTATCTGTGCTTCGGAGAGAGGGACAACATCCACTGATCCCTAGTTACATACTAAGGCCGGATTCAGAACGATTTACATTAGCGTATCTCGAGATACGCCGTTGTAAGTACAAATGTGTGCCGTCGTATACTTACGCCGATTCACAAAGCGAGATACATCGAAAACCATGGCTTCAGCCGTCCGACGTAACTTGCCTACGCCGCGCGTATCGTGGGTGCATAGTTACGGTGTTCCCATTTTAAATATGCAAATGATTAAGATACGTCGATTCACGAAAGTAGATGCGCCCGGCCGCTTCATATACGCGATTTGCGTAAGGCTTACATCCAGCGTAAAGTTACCTCTCATATAGCAGGCGCAGGTAATGCAAAGGTATGGGCCAGGGAACGATGCCGATGAATTTTACGTCGCGTACGCGGTTTACGTAGTACTACGTGAATAGGGCTGTGCGTAGGTTATGTTCACGTCGTTGGCATTGAACCAACGTACCTTAGGGAGTATATGCAACGTGATTCTAAGCATGCGCGTGCATGCGCCGCTCAATCGGCAATTAATTTGCATGGGGTCACGCTTATTTAAATAGATGGACCCCACCTCCTTCCTACTTTGAATTAGGCGGGCTTACGCCGGCTAATTTACGCTATGCCGCCGCAACTTACGGAGCAAGTGCTTTGTGAATACTGTACTTGCCTCTCTAGGTTACATTGGGTAGCGTATATGAGATGCGCTACGCCGCTCTAAGATACGCCGATGTATATCAATCCCGCCCTAACAGTCTAAGTTGGAAGAAGTATGAAAGATGGTCTCAGCTATCATACAATATAGTGAACAGATTTTGCATCAGCATTTATATTCACCTTAGGCTCTAACATAAAATAACTAAACATACGAACAGAGAGCAAGCTCTCAAACCAGAAAAAAATAAAAAAAGAGAGAGAATTTGAACCTTATATGTAGTACAGTCCCTCGGGCCTTCCTTGAAGAGTCTGAATATATGCTTTAGAGGTGGATACTCCCACCTGCTTCTGTTCTGTCTGATTTAGTTATGGCTTGTGTACTTTATAGCAGTCTATCCATGGTTGCCAGTAGGAAATAAATTGCATGAATTTCCCCTCTGTGGATGCCAACATACTTTCATAAGTCTAATGAATAGATAGTGTGCAAAGAGCCTCATTAATTTCCAGAGGGTAGGGAGATTTCCATAATCTAAGTATCACTAATTTGGCCACTAGGAAAAGATGTGTGGTAAATTTCTTGTGGATCAGTGGTATGTCCTTAATCCCCAAGTTTAAGAGAGATAGGGAGGGTGAAATGGTATAGGTAATCCTGTCACTTGGTGGTGGGGTCTTTAAAAAATGCCAGACCAGAACCCAACTAGCTTGCCACAAGTCCATAAAATATGAAAGATGGTACCTGACTGTGCACAGTTCCTACAACACAAATGGTGTGTAGAGGGATCAAATTTGGCTATTCTGTATGGAGTCAGGTACCATCTTTGTGTTATCTTATGGTGTAGTTCCCAGAGGTTGGTGCATTTAGTGGCTTCTTAGGTGTGTTGTAGAGTTTTGTACCATTGTGCTTCTGAGAATGATTCACAGAGATCTCTCTCCCATGCTAAACATGTTTTCATGAATATGGACTTGTCATTCAAGAAATTATAGAACAGTGAAATACCTCCTCTATGATTTTTCCCAAAATGTTAATTTTATAAAAGCAGGGTAGTCAAACCCAGGTGCAGAGTTTCTCTGCTCAGGTATATAGAGCACATATTGCAAGAAAGAGCTCCAAAGGCGAGGCCCAATAACAGGGCAACTAATGAAAGTAACAGTGCCCTGCAGAGATTACTAACGCCTCAGGTGTTGGAAACTTGTTGCCGTTTTGGAGGGATCCTATTGGGACTTGTTACATTTGAAGATGAGGGTGGTTCGTCAGGAATAATCGTCCATTTCTGAAGAAGCTAGGAAGCCCTTAGTAGGGGAGGTGATTACGGCGGGGACTCTTCCTTGGTGACGATTCATTTAGTCAGGTGTCCCCACCTGTAATTAATGTCGTGATTCCTCAATGCTTTGGAGATGTTGTTAAGGTTTTTGGGAGTTGCAGGGTGAATTTGACATAGGTCTGCAAAAAATTGTACGTCAGAGTAGTCTGTGGTTGTGGGGGTGTTCCTCTTAATGGGGATGTAGATGTGGGTTGTTATTGTAAGTGTTTGTTTGTGTGGGGAGTGGATAGGTATACAGGAAGTGTAGGTTATA